>VWZD01001639.1:1914001-1936557 GCA_013396695.1 Sakesphorus luctuosus | reverse complement strand
ACATGTAACTTCCTGTAACAGGAAGCTTACCTGCATTTCTGAAATACTGAAAACACTACTAAATAAAATTGCGTATCTCTAATTATCCAAAAAGTGCTGTTCCTTAAAGATCAGCTACTTGTACTTATACACAAACATACGTACACAAACACACAGGTAGAATTCTGAGAAACACTGAACTGTACAAATATCACAATGTATACTGTTACAGTAGATTTTTTCCCAAAAGCAAATGTAACAACATCACTTCTCTTTCTGTATTTTCAATCAAAACACTCCAAGGAAGAGGGACACAAATATGAGCTATAGTTCCCATTCTCCTGGATGCAACAGAAACTAAATAAAATTCTGCTCCCTCTACTTTAATAGTAAGATATTATTTNAATTATTCCACCTACAATGTGAGTTATACTGATAGCATTGTTCATGAGTTTAGAAGTAAAACAAGAGATAATTTATTCTCCACTGAAACACGCTTATAAAAAAGTAGTTTATTGATTGTCATTATCTTATTTTTATTTGTTTGTTACATCTTCACTCTGCTAACTACCAAGTGTTATTATTTTTAGATAGCGTAAACAATATGAACTCCCATGAGCTAAACTGCTACTCAGCCAACAAACATGAAGCAGTAGAAGCACTTTTCCTGGGGTACCCAGGCAAAGTACAAGGCTTTAATGTAGTTTAACTTAATTTGCCATGCATGCATCCTATCAACAACTTGGAAATCATCTTTATTTCTTGAAATTAGATATACTTCAAACCACACAGAGCTTAAACAACAAAAACACACACACATACACAACCAAAACATAAGACGGTGTTCTATGGTCATCTACAAACCTCCGTAGTGAGCAATTTATTTGAAAACAAACAAAAAAACAAACTGGAAATTCAGAGAAAATCCCTATGCTTGTTCCACTTCACACGTTCCCAAGTAGTGATTCAACTTAAACACTGATATACTCTTGAGTTTGGCATAATTTGAATAAAGACAGTGAATGTGATTCCTTGCTAGAAGATACTCAAAAATCCTTCTCCTGTTCCTCTGAAATAATGCTTCAACTTGTAATGACAACAGTGCTGCCTTTCTTCTCTGTTACATTTGATTACTCTGAAAAGGTAGAACCTCATTTTTAGTTTCTGAATGAGGCAAAGGGAGGCAGCCAACAGTTCACATAACCTAAACACTCAGTTCAGCTCACTGGGAAACCAATTTTACTGCCAAATACTTGAAGCTCAAATATTTATAGAACAAGTTTGTTTATCTTTTCTGTAACTGGTGAAAAAGTTTGTTTGTGAATGTTTAAATACTCTAAATTTTCTATTCATAAGGGTATTTGCAAAGTTTGATATGGATATATGTTTTAAGAGAGGGTTGAGAAATACAGTAGCTACAAAGCATGTGACTGAAAATCCCCCGAATGGAAATTATAGTTTCAAACCAGAAAGACTTTCAAGGCAAAGTATTGTGAAAAGAAGGCACCCTGAAAGTAAGTCCGGGATTCAGAGCTGTTTGGGTAGATCTTTCATGACAGTAAACACTGTTGCTACTTCGTTTTTGCTGAAACTGATTGTCTGGTTTCAAAATAAATAAGCAGGACATGAAGACAACATTTTTTTAAAGGGTCCCGACTACAGTTTCTAAAAATTTTCTTGGAACAGGGTCCGAAATTCATTAAAATTTCTGAAGTATATAGACAGATCTTTTTTCTTTTCTAAGTATTCTATGCTCCTTTTTCCCCCCACCATCGGAGTTCTTGCGTTGCATTATACCGTATTTTAAAGAGATGAGGAAAATTACATATACATTCTAACCTGTCCCAGGAAATTCAGTATTACACAGACTAGAATCACAGAATCTGTTTAAAGACCCACAATAACCATGGACCAGAATCACTGCACAAGAGATAAGCAACTGATTTAATGACCATCCCTATACAGTCCATAGACTGAAATACAACCAAAGAGAGCTAGTTTCTTCCAGTTTCCAATTTAGTTTAGAACACAAACTCAGATGACTTACTCCATATCTCAATAGCACTACTGAAAAACAAGAACACAGCTCCTCTGGTAGTAACTGGGGGGGCAGGGAGAGGAGGGGACGATAGAATTATGTATTTTTAATCTGTTTGACAGTGATTACCTTTGAGGGCAACAATCTCCAGCACGAGGAGGAAGCAGGCAAGAAACAAAGTTCACCTTTCTAGCCAAAGTGCAGCATGAATGCCACAGCAGCAAACCTGCCAGAGGTTCTTGCTAAGGGTAGAGCCCTGAAGAGAATCCAAGGCTGTCACAAGGGTATCAGGCCATCAATCTCAGTAGCCTTCCTTCAACACCCCCCACACACACAAACACACTTTTTGAGACTAACAGATTTATTATGACTTAATAAAATCCTTAGTTTGTCAGCCACTGCTATATGGAAATATCTTTAAATAACACTTAGCACAACTTTGTATGTAGCAGCTTACAAATAAACCAGATACAAGACTTAGATTGAAATCTGCTTATTTAGCCTCAACAGATCTGCCCACATACAGAAAATTATTTTTAACAACTGTTTTCTAACAGCATAAAAATATTATTGTCGCATACCATGTTACCACATTGACACTGATTTTTAAAAAAAGACTACTGTACCCTATTTTTAGGGTTTCATATTTATAATAAGATTAAGTGAATCCACATTCCTTCAGAATTAAATTGAGTAGACATCAATTATACGAAACATCTCTGTTGTCTTGTTTTACAGCTTTTACCTGAGTAGATTTATCTTTCATACATGAAGGGTAGTGTACATGGGGATCACGTGGCCACTGTCCTGTGAGGTAAGGTCCTGTTATTGTGTCCAAAGAAGAAGTTCGCCTTATGGTACCAGAAGTTCTGATTTGCTGGGATTTTGGCCTGTCCACTGCAGAAAACCAGAACAAAACCAACAAAAAAGTCAGGCTAAATTTGATGTGAAATGTTAAAAGCTACCTATGACACACAATGGCAAGAACACATCAGAAACCTCTGTCTAAATGCCAAGCTGGAAAGAATGTCATCACATCAAAGCAAGTAACATCAGACAAAGAACAAATATAAAAGGGAAAACTTAACAGTTACAAAAACTCCAATGCTTAAAGTGTTCCTGTCTGCAAAGAACTGGGCTACTTATACTATATATTTTCATCAACAAAAAGCATCAAGCGAATTTGAATACAGTGATGATGCAACTCAGGAAAGCCAGACACACAAAAATAGAAAATATAACATAGTATAACATTTTTTAAATCAGCTAAGCTTGCTTAGCTCTCTAAATACTACAATACTAATCAGGACAAAAATTATGGTTCTTAAGAAGATGCATATCTGATTTATTGCTCTCATGTACATCATTCCATATTATTTACAAGATCCTACTACAGGTCTTAGCAAGCTGAGAGCCTGGGACTGTGTTTTTCCCTCTGACAGAGCTTGAGTCAAAGCAACTGGCTTGTTTGTTTTCACTCATCAAGGTGCCTGCAGTCCTTCACTCCTCCCTGTACTTCTCTCACCACCTAGACCATGGGACACTTTTTCCTGTATTTCATTTGGAAAGCAGAGTGTAGTTTGAGTCATGAGATTGATATGGGGAAAGAACAGTTCTACAGCATGCTCTCTGGATCATCTTCTTTGTCCTTTAGGCAAAATTACTTCATATACTCATTTTCTACACTTACATTAGCCAAGCTAAGCCCTACATTGAAGCTACTGTCTGTTTTGCACACCCCTATTAAAAGAAATTCAAAAGTGAGGTAACTTCCAAGTTAATCATGTGCTATGCAAGGATCTGATCCACTAAAACTCTACTCACTGCTCATAAGGTGAGAGCAAACCTTCTGGCACACTTCTGAGTCCAACCATGGCCACTGGCCTACACAAGCATTTTCTATTTGTATCACCTGGAACTGATGGACCTTCAAAGGCTTAGTCCATCATTAACGTGTTATACAGCATTCAGTGCAATTGTTAGGGTACATCTTGCACTAATACAGCATGGTTACAGAATGATATATGAACTTGATAATGTTAAAACAGATCATTTTAGACAAATATACCCTGCTGAAATTCTTCATTAGCTACTCATTTCAGGTGCAGACTTGTAAATAATGCCATGAATCGGACACACTGTAACACACCATGCTACCTTTTATACAAGATAATTGTTTTGACTGCCTTAATTATAAATCAAATCTCTCCTACCATTTCAAACTGAACTATCCTTACAGGATTATAATTGTGACAAATTTGCATTTTAAGAAAGATCTTTGATCTATTAAAAATAAAGAAGCCTGAAATACAAAATAAAGATGACAAATTTTAAAAATAAAACTAGTATTTACATTTGCACTGAAAAACTGTAACCTAAGGGGTACGTTGATACAAAGCTTTCTTCCAACCTTCCCTGTCATGCTATGGCACTACTCTACACTCTGAGGTAGCCCAAGTTCTGAAAATTTCTCAGAAAATCCCTTTTAAAACAAGTTAGAGACAATGCACAGATGAACAGGTAAGACAATGTCTGAAGATGAAGAAATAAGGATTAAGCATCCATTTGCAAACTTTACATCTAAAACGCCTTGCTGCCAAAAAAAAAAACCAAGAAGGCACAATCCAAAAAAACCACAAATAAAATCTATACAATTAGATAATAAGCTAAGGTCTGTGTCTTGTTCTACACCCAGAGGAAAGGCAACAGCAAACCCAACAGTAATGACTAACATAACACAACTGCAACTGAACAGAAAAAAACACCACTGAAAGTTACTGTACTTTTATTTTCCCACAGTAATCTTGGAAGTGGACTGCAGGACACCGTCAAACCCTAAAGCCAGGAAAAGTTCAAGATGCGGTTTCTAAATTCCCTACTATTCTTCAGTGTTGACTTACAGGAAACAAACCACTTCTCAACTGCATGAACCAACACAAGTTAACATTAATTTAATGCCATTCCTATTCCACTGCTGCTTGTGCTCCATCTCCTTTGAGATGGGATGTATAGATCTGTGAATCCACCTAGTAAAGTGATTCACTGAGTTAAACACAAAGAAAACTAAAGTGCATTCCCCCAAGGTCATATATACACCATTTTCCCCATTAAAGGCATAGTTGGCAAAACATAATGGGCAGGAGAGCCAGAAGGAGCAACTCGGCTGCAGCAGCATCGAGGTCTGTTCACTAATAGTTCCAGCTCCTCGCCCTTTATGATACAGCATTAGATCATAAAAAATAAAGGAAAAGGTATCTGTAAGCATGAAATTTAAAGGCACTTCTACAAGTAAGCATTTGACAAACTGTCTTGTACAGCAATGTACTTAGCGTTGACAGGATGTCACAGAAAGCAGCATTACAGTGGACCACAAAAGTGGCACACCACATCAGCTTAAACTGTTTTCTAAATATTAAAACTGCTTTCAAGATTTCTTTCTTAATTTTGCTTTTCTCACCTCATCCTAAGTCTGGCTTCCCACTATGCTAGGGAGCTACTACAAAACTTTGACTTCTCCCCAAGCTTGCATTATCAGTAGAATGCTGATGCTACTGTCATGAATATCCTTCTCCAGACCAAATCACTTTCTCTGGATGGGAACTTAATTCTTCTCACAGAATCAACCACTTCAACAGCTCCTGAACACAGCCAACAGACTTCAGCATTCAAAAAGGCTTCAGCAATATTACAAAATCTCTAAAGTTACAGATTGATTTTATGCAAGTTTCAGACTACACCTCATCTGAGAATATCTAAGTGTATGAATGGGTAAGTCAGAGGGATCCTGTTGTCTTTCTCAGCGATGCACGACACATCCCAGGAGAAGCTCAGCTCTACCTCCAGAACAAGTAAATTTACGAGCCCGGCACTTAAGCAGTGTAACGTTACCTGAAAAAGTTAATTAGAAATTAGAAGAGCAAGATACATGCTTGCAGGAAGGTAAAATACCTCACAAATTATTTAAAATATGCCACAAGTTCTAATGGCATATATTTAGGGCCTATTGCTACACAAGGGTCCACCTCAGAACTGCAGCTGGTGAAATTCGGTGTGATCCTACCTCCCAGCAGGAATCAACTAAAATAAACTGCATGAAATCAAGTTCTGCATGCTGCGTTGAGAGCAAAGGGAATTCTAGTTATACCACCTAGACTGCCTGAAAAAGGGTTTCCATTTCTCTGACAGCAAAATGTAATTCAGTAAGAGACTAACATGACAGCTCTTTTGAAAAGGATATGGGGCTCAAATAAAACCATCTGCTATAGCTCTAAAATGAAGAGCTTGCCTTCCCATGCAGCACAGAGGCAGCTAACCTGTGCATAATCTGAAAGCCATGTTCACAGTCCATTTTTAGCTCAAATAATGCTTTGTGTCACACATGCAATGAGGAAAATCACCTGCAGCTGAAGAGCATAACTGACAGCTAGTACTGCTAGCGTTATAAAAACTGCTCCAGCTAAATCCACTGTAGCTCATCTGTCAACATCTTTTCTTCCCATCTTTCTCTCAGCAGTTAGCGAATACAGTTCAAATTTGGCCAGAACTTTTCCACTCACATCCTTGCATGGATATAGCTTAGTCTCAGATGACAGACTTCTCTCAAGTCAAAAAACATGAAGTATTGTCATCACATTACTGATGCCAGCTAATTGTGACACTCTCCTGCCACAAGGTTAGGCAACATTCTTGCAGTAAGATCTTGATTTTTCTCTTGAAAGTTCATCTTTACCTTAAATTACTAACCCAAGATGGCCAAGTCCTGATATCATGAATTATCAGTACTAAATTCCACAATAAAATTTCATGAGATGTTTCTCTCCAGTTGACGTTGCTAGCACTCTGCAGAACAGTCTGGTTAAGAGCAACTAGTGAAGCAAGTACCAAGCTCAGGACTCCTCCATTCTTGAAGAATTTCAGATTTTATCTGAATATTAAGGAAGGTGACCCACAATGAACGATGGTCCAACACCACTTAGGTCACAGTTGCCACAGCAGCTACTGATGACTGTCCCACACTTCTAGTTCAAAGTGCCCCCTTCTGTTACGCCTCATACAAGCATGAAAGAGGGACACCTCTACTCCTCCTTGCTTCAGACAGGGATTCCTTGAGTACCACAACAAGCACGTTTTCAGATTCAAGAGGAGTAAGTCTCTGAGGGTTCTTATCCAGGGGTTTTGCCTTTATTTTTTTGCTTTTTAAGTGACTTCATAGTGACACTGTACTGATTCCTGAATGTACATTTGATTGGTCTTTCCTGCTCTGATTATATAGGTAGGTGGCCAAACTGACGCACGTTTATTTGCAGAACTTGTCTCTACGACTTTACAAGCTGAAAGATTAAATAATGGGGATTTAGAGGCCACTCCAAAAAATATTTCAATCTTCATTCTCGAGAAGGCTTTTCTCTTGTAACTGAAGCCAAAATCTCTCATGAAAAAGATTATCAAGGGAGCTGGGGTAACCTGAAGTTTTACTCCAGAGGACAGATCTATTGGCTCATAAGAAACTTCCCAGCTGCCAGTCACTGGCAGACTTGTTTCTGACCCAACCTGCAAACTGGCTGAATGAACTCCATTAATGGTTCAGAGTGGTGCAGAGCAACAAAGAGCACACTGTTACCCATGCACTGTTCATACAAAATAACAAAACCTAGGATTTTAAATAGCATCTTAAAAAAAAACCTCATCACCGTAATACATAATTGAAAGGAAAAAAAACGTAAAGTTACGGCACTTTCCTTCACCATTTTGAATTAAAGCTTAATAGCTTAAAACAAAGCAAAATCCTAGCTTTTTCAAACATTTAAAATGCAGTACAACAACGTTTTGCTACCAAAACTGTATTTCCAGGGAAAAAAGAAGAGAGAGTTGTTTGAGTTACCTTCTGATACATCTCTAAAAACACTGTACATTCAGCTCCATAAAACGTCTGTCTTCACTACGGACAGCACATTGGTCTTGGTTCAGTTCTGTCAACTTCAGAAATTATTCCCAAGTTTCTATTTTTAGAAAGCAAGAGCCAGAAAGACTATAAATGAAGAGGGATGACATTCTGAAGTAAAGACTCTAAACAGACTGACACAATCCACTCCAATTTCCCCTCATTATCCTAAGTGAATAAAAAAAAAGCACAGTACAGCACTGTAATCTAACCGAGGCTCCAACAACCAAACTGAACAAGCAGAAAGCAAGTCCCTTGGTAAGAGCAAAGATCTTTTCAGAAATCCAAGTCCACGATTATGTGCTTTCTACATGCAAAATTCTTCAGGGGAGAAAAAAAATGAAGAGAGGAGCCAGTCTTTCATACAGATCAGGTTTGGTTTTGTACCAGACAAGACTTAGGAGAATTCAAACTGAACTGCATGAAACAGCAAGCCTGTCAAGACAGGAGGCAGCCTATACTGGGAAAACAAAGTAAAACAAAACCAGCTTGTTGCTTCAAAGGAAAATTGTACACACGGACCCACAGTAAGGGACTTAGCAATCAACCATTTTGAGTTATCTTTTATACTTATGACTAAGTCACCTGGAGAGGGAAGATGTCTCTATTTGTCACTGAATCCAACCAGCATATCAAGGCGTTTCCTTCCATCAAGGAAGTTTCATGAATGACTCCTCAAGGACAAACAGCTCTATTCACCTATCTGCACACACAGCAAGGCACAGGGCACAGAGCTAGGCTACAGATACCCAGAGGAAGTGGGACACATGGATGAATTTGTGGGCATATTTCAATGGACAGAGCTGACTCAGAATCTTGGCTGCCTACACATGTATGTTGAAGTAAGGTCTCTGCCTCATGTTCCTTATTCCACTCAACCACAGATCAAGTAAAACAGGACTACAAATATCTTTCAGAAGTCAGATTTTGTTCACAGCAAAACTCCCCTCTGTAAAATCAACATTATCCTTAGAGATCAAGCATAGAAAGAACGCTCTTATCTCACTAAGAAAAGTAAACAAACCATATGGTAGAAAGTCACAGCACTCTAAAGCTAAATTATTCAGCTAACAGGGATTACTGCTAGCATCTATAGAACCTATGGCATTTAATATCACAAAAGGCTGCTTTGTTCAACAGATGTAACATGCACATTTCCACTCTTCTAACAGGATGCCATGGAGGTAAATCACTAATTCCAAACCTGATTTTTATGCATTTCACATTTTTAGAATATATCTTATCTTTGTAAGGTTATTACTTCAAATCTAACACCACATGAATACCTAAATTTAGTATCAAAGTATCTAAAAAATGCTCCTATTTTTTAAAGTTAAAATAAAATTCATTGGAGTTCAGCAGGTAAGTACTTGGATAAAACATATTGAAACACACAATCAACCATTAACTGCTGGGCACTTCAGCAAATACAGAGAATTTTCCCCTTTTTAGTTCATTAATTTAGATCTTTTGAATTATCTATTCTATCTATCCAATATTAAGAACCAGATTGGGAACAAAAAACAGCACTAAAACTTGTGGTGCTACTTTTTTTCTCCCTGTATATTAATAATTAAAGTCTTGAAGGTCACTCTAAATACACACAAGTAAGTTAGTAAGGAAACCACCACCTTTGTTGGATAAACTTGATGACATCGAAGGGATTTTTTTGGTGTTGTTATAACGATAATACTTAAAATTTGAAAGTGAGGGGTTTATAACCCTTTAACCTAATTCCACTTTCCATCAAAATACAGTTGGACATAATAATGAATAAAACAACTTTAATCAGAAGGCATGAGTCACCATTTTCATAATCAAAAATACTCAAAGAACCATAATCAATGCATGGAGATTATACAATGCCATTATCACCAATTAGTAGAGATAGAAAACATTCTCCTGGCTAGAGCTAATTAGACTAAACAAGAATAGTATTTTTATCTGAAAAAACTAGTGAAAACCAGAAATGTAAAACCAGATTAAAACTACTTGCCCAAATCAGACTGCCCAAATTTAACGGTTAACTGACAATGAAAAGATAATTTATTTAAGACATAGAAACAACGGACTAGAAACAACTTCCTAAGCCTGGAGCCCACTTTCCAGCTATCACTGACAAAACACCATCATTTAAAAACAGATTGCAAATTCAGTCTTACAGCAGCTGAGTATTTTGTCCACGTGATTCCTACTGGAAAAATGATCCAGGAAGAAATTTTTTCCATAATGGTATCAGGCCTTCTTCAAGTTTTCTATATAAATATTTACCATCTCAAACCAATACACCTCACTCATGTTCCAGCATTAACTTCAGCTTTTCCTTCCCAACTCTCCATCCCCTTCCCTGCTCATCTGGATTCTAACAAAGCAATTGTATTTTTATTCAGAGCAGATGTTTATTTAGCATCACACAGTAAACCTTTTAACCCAGCAGTCCTCCTACGAGTCTGCTCCAGTTTGATTTTTCCTTTCTTGAATTGTGGGGCACCAGAAGAGTGTGCAGTGTCCGCTGTGATGCCTCAGCAGGCCCCTGTGTGACCAGCTGCTCCTCATGCAAGACCCAACCTGCATTCAGTACTTTTTCAGTCATTTCATGCTGGCTGTTTAAAGATCTTATGATCACCCAACTCCACTCTCCAGCATTTTCAAATTAGGTGCTCCTCCTTTGAGGAAATGATATTCTGCTCAAGTACAAACTCACAAACATATACCTCCACTTTTTACTTTTAAATCTCACTTTTTAAACTTAGTATTTCAACTCCCATAGTTCTTCAACTCTCCTTGCATAATCTTCCTGTGTACTAATTAAATCGCTCAAAATTCATGAACGATTTCATCACCCTAATTTTAAAATTTGCCTAAGCAGATAAGCTCTACTTCCCACCTAGGAAATCAGTTTTCTTATCAAAACCATCAGGTTAGCATTTGGAAAGCTCATTTTGCACTTTCACATTTCCCCCAGTTTTCTACCATCCCTTCAAATTGCTTCTGAAGTTTCATCAACAGGTCTCTACATTGTAGAACTGAATGAAATCTCCTAAAACATCAGCATTCTATATGCTGTGCTCACCTACCTACTCTCAAATGGTGTCACCTCATATTTACAAGATTGCCTTAAAAATTTGAAGGTAAGTGTCAACTTTGGGGTAGGCTTTTCTAGCAGCCTGAAATGGAAATCTCTGAATTGACTTTATTAAAATATCCAATATGCATTTATTGTAGTCTCAGTAATTCCTAATTACTCTAGTCCCTTACAATTTTTTTCCCTACATGTTTCTGGGGTTAAAAATCACCTTCTTTATGGTAAGTGATCTCTTCGACCTTGCTCTGGTGAGCACAAAGCATTGAATTAATACCTGTGTTATTTCCTCTGAGATTTTTGCTGCTACTCCTTGGGGTTCATTTTGAAACCACACGCTCAAGCAAATGAGTCTCAAATCATTCTTCATCTTTTTTTCTTGCTACCAAATGGCTGCAACTACTTTTTCCTTATTTTCCAATTTGTATGTTTCTATTGTCTGTCTTAAAGCATACGAAGCCCAAGCCTGTTTGCGCTTTAACAATTCTCAGCTAAGGTTCACTTTTTGATTGATAACATGACATTCTCTCCTCAGTTCTTTCTGCTGATTCTTGCAGGTTCTCTGTCTATTCCTACCAGCCTTTTTGAGGTGAACGTCCATGTAATCAGATCAAATTCTTGAGGTTTTCTGATGTCTGAAAGACTCCAACAGCATTAACATTTTTCATTAAAACAAATTCTCTTTCTTTTAAAGACAGAGCAACCCTGTTTAGACAAATTTTCGAACTAATTCCTTCTGAAATCCAAAACTTGACTTCAGATTTATGAATTGTAAATGATATCTCCATGTAGGATTTTTTGTTTTGATTTATATGCACACGAATTTGCATACTAGACAAAGACTAGATCTAACATTTATTGTATATAGAGTCAGCACATCCATTCCTTCTCCCAGATTTTGAGTTGTCACACTTGGTTATTACTATCTTCAATATGGCCAATCCAAGCCTCTACCATATGTCTTGCAATCAAAAGATGTCCCTACATCCTTCAACTTCATATTAAAGGCTATATACACCACTAAGCAAAACCATGAGACTCTAATCATCTTAATAGGCTATTTCTTTCTTTGGAAGAAATTCAGATAGATGTACCTATCAGTTTCTCACATTTAATATTTTAAAGAATATATGGACTGCACACATTGATAAATAACTTGTTTAGAAAGAAGGAGCCTTTCTTTCTAAAGTAATAATTAAAGTTTGTTTGGATCTTCAGCATGGACACTGTCCTAAGTTGACTATGTGTCTCTAGTCACTTCCTTGCACAGACATTTCTCAAATACACATTACTTCTCAACATACATGAGTTAATTACATTTTTGCCCATGAGAAATTTTTCTCTTCCAGATCAGGACTTTTTCTTGTCCTCCTTGAAAAGGACATCTAAATATTTCAAATGTATTTTATGGTTTCTTTGTGGGGGAGGAAAACATTGCAAAGATAATCATTCTGGGCAGTGTATTATGTACAACAACAGAGCCACTGAAGGTGAAATACCAGAGAAATAAGTGAGAGAGAAAGAAAGTGTAAGGGTATTCCACTATCAACTGCCACAATTAAGCAAACACAGCTCTCAGTTAAGAACGAAAATTTTAAGACCTTGAACAGAAATTTACTTCTGTGAAGACAGCTTCTCCTTTAATCTGGCAAGCTTCCCAACTACTGTTCAAACCCAAGTCTCATTCTGCATTCTTCAGCAGTTAGGTGATATTTTTTGAGTCACTCTGGTCAAAGTCTGTTCCGGGACACTCAGCATAAATTTAGGTTTAACTTTTAGCAAGCAAGTCTCCATTGCTTTGAAAAGCAGAAAGTTAAAGGTATCATGTGTTTTAGAATAACATATGCCGGATATGGAGGTGTAACACACAACTGCAGGGAGTCAATGCTGCAAAGCCACCTGCGTTTCACAAGGTACTTTCCAGGGCTCCAGACTGCAGAAAGACCGATGAGCTGACATGCAGCACTGAATTTAAGCTGACTCTGCATACAAGAACTGCCCTCATTAAACATTTCCAGAGCACAGACTGCACCACTCTAACACCTGCTACAATCACCAGCATCCTCTGGTGCCACTGGGCTAGTGAGGTCTGCAGTGACATAGACAAGGGGTGGCACTGAGAAATACAGAAACCCACAGGTCTTGTAGAGCTGGCTCCTCCCCACTGTGTGTCTCTGTGGCCTGATTTCTGGAAACACAGTGCAAAATTCACAGGGTTTATCCAGCAGCACTTCTGATCCAGCATGGGTGCAGCACTTCATCTAATGCAAGCAACTGCACTGTTATCCCTGGGAGCTACATCTTCACAAATCTGGGCATTTATATCTGCGCTTAGGTAATCTACTCTCTAATAGTCAGTTGCTGACTGCATGACATCATTTGAAGAAATGGGCTTTGTATTTACAGGCTAATTTCTGCAGACTACAATTAATTGAATTAGCTAGTGATCAAATACTGAATAATCAAAACTTATTATCTGGTAAGAACACATTATTTCCAAATCACAGCTTGGTTTCCAAATGCTGAGAGAGGTCGAGACATTACTACAGTTTCGAATTTTTTTTTAGTACTGCAGCCTAAGCATTTATATTAGAAAGTTTAGCTTTTTTCCTAACCTTGAAGCTTTCTTAAAAATGCAAGCATTCAGGTAATCAAACCAGCAAACCTTCACAGATTATTTATTTCACAACTCCAAATAGGCACTGTACACCAAAACACCAGACATTAAAAGGCACACGGTACGACCATGCCTTTGGTACCACACATTTAACTGGTTCACAGCTGAGTGGTTACTGCTACAGGAAACATTTCCAGAAGACAGATGTAGACTTACTACAGAAATTAGTTTCAAGTTTGTAGTATAAACACCAGTGGTCTTGCAATGACCCGTGAAGCCCGTCAGAAATAAACATTAATTCTTGAAATTCAGAAGTGCATCTACAACTGATCTCCTTGCTTAATGCCTGGTGGTCTGAGCATCGGAAAGGAAGATGAAGCTACCCTTGTTCAAGAAGGTGACTTGCACTGTCCAAGGAATGGGACATTTAAATTATTATTATAGTCTATGCCAAAGCAGGTTGAGAAGAAAATATTCTACAGTGGATTTTAGATTATTCATAAACCATGACAGAACCACTATCATACTGTTCTTAGTCACTGCTCTTATGAGCAAAATATGACACACATTCTTCCTAAAGAGGAAACAGAATGTGCAGTTTTGGTAAAACTAGTTTCAGGTTGTGCAAAACAAGTGGCATAGAAGAACCAGTGTTGTTAATGACTTATTTTTACCTGATGCAGAGAACAATATCCATTGCAAACAGCTACTCCACAATTTAACACTGGCGACAGTGAAAGTTAAATCCCTATAAACACCAACATCTGTGTCATCATTTACTGTTGGGGTACATGCAACACTAAATAAGGAGGTCTAACTAATACAGTACCCTGCATTAAGGTTTCAAAATGCAGGCTCATAACATTTTATGACCTCCTAGGAAGTATGCACAGTCTCCAAAGCAGAAGTATCTAATATGGAAAGCTAATTACGAGATCTACTACTACAAAAAATTAAAACTTTCTATCAAAACCCTCTTCACTGATCAAACAACAACTGCTTAGGTTAATCTCTATTTACAATTTGTTTAAGCAGAAAACTTACTGCTTGAGAGAAAACACCCACACCTTCTGAGTGTTTTCTCCCTGTCAGAGAAAACTGATCTGTTTCTAACAGGGCGACAATTTGGTAAGAATCAGCAGCAATAGTTTGGTAAGAAATGGTGCATATACCAAAGGAGCCAGGAAAGTGTAAGAGTGAAATGAACACAACCAGGACAGGGAGAGTATGACAAGGCCAGAGACAGCAGGCTAAGGGCACTCTCCAGCATGGTCCCACCTGCCCCAGCTGTGTTTCCTTCCAAGAGAGATTTTCCAGGAGTTACACACCGTCCTCAGTCTTACTAACAGAAGACATTGCCTGAGCAAAGTTATCACCTGACAGTCCAAGGGGGCCATGTTAAAAACAGCTCTGGTCCTAAGTCCAGATTCACATAGCTAGTAGAGTAAAAACGGATTCCTGAGGGCACCTGTATTTCAGTTTCAACCATGGGTGATGCTTTCCATGGGTGAGATCACAGATTTGGAAAAATAAGAGTTGTAGAGACCAGTTCAAAAGAGACCATTCAAAAGGACTGGATTACACACTGTATCATGATACTCTGTGTGGCATCCATACTGCAGAAGTCTCAAATTGTGGTCCCTTTTAGTACCCATCAGTTATTTTCATGCTATAGTATTTAATGTCCAATTCAAAATAGTCATAATACAAATAGTAGTGACGAACTTCAGAGTCAAATCGGATGGGAAAAAAGCGTAACTGAACAACAGTCTTATTCAAAATTAGATTATTAAGTATGAACACCCATTTTCCTACACTTTAATCTCGAATTCTCTTTATTTTGCAACTGGCCACAACTTAAGAATGGTGCTACAAAAAGAAAAGGGCATAATCTCAGGCTGCCACGTTGCTGTGATGCCTCCTTCTAATGATGAGATGTAAACAATATTTTACTTGCCTGAAAATGCCTTAAGCCATTGTTCAGGCACCACAAGTTTACATGGGAGGCAGCACTGAAGGAAAGAGAATTCAATGCATTTAAATATTAACATTAAAGCAAGATAAAGATCATTAACAGTTAACTATTTAATTCTTGAGCAAAATTATCCACTTATATATCTTTAATACAGTGTAATTTTATGCATCTACAAAAGATACTTTTTAAAAAAGTGCTAGTTGATGTTTAACCCTATTACTTTAACAACTTCTCCTGAACGTTTGCAAAATCCACGGAGAACTAACTATTGTGTCAAACGCTGGCAACACTCTTCTCTACTGAAGTAATTGCCAACCAATTTAAACAAGAACTTTCCCTTTTCACCGTGGGTGAAAAAAATTACCTTCTTCAGATGAATATAATTAATGAACTGATGAAGTCCCATTAAAAAAGTATTTCAAATATTCACTTACATTGAAACACTGAGGAGCATATACTCTATTTCCAATACATATGCACTGTTATAACTACTGCTTTAGGCTGAACTTAAATTTCAGAATTACTGCATCAGTAATCTTCATTATTTTTTCATGTTGATATATAGAGTAGTAGCACAAACACCATTTTAAAAATAACTGGCTTTCCACTGTAACTTTTAGCTATATAGCAAAATGTGTCAGTCTGCACCTGGCAAACACTGACTGTTTTGTAAGATTCTCAGATATCCTCCCTTGGTCTGTCTCTGTGCATTTCAGGATACATTTTAGGAATCCCCATTCACCCCACCACCATGGGAAAGAAAACGAAAACACACAGGGACCATGAATTTCTGAAACCAAATTGCAGTATTTGCCTCTAGTTTACTATGGACAGATGCTGGTAAATAACTTCAGTTTGGCCACATCTAACACACTAATACTTGCTTACATCCAAAGAATAAGAATTAAAGGTCAAATTATGATTTAAAACAGGTATATACATATACTTTGTAAGTTCTTTTTTTCCATGAGGCAGGGAGCTTCCTTCTTCATAGCTAATGTCTTGCTACAGCACCATTCAAGTTCAACAGAGAAAATGCCTTTCTATTTTCTTCCTGCAGTTTAACACCTGAAAGAAACTAAATTAATTTTGTTTTATGAAGCACATTTATTGAGGACATACAATACACTATTCTCATTTAAAGTGATGTTAAAACACGTAACTAAAAAGCTTTTCAGTTTGGGACAACTGGATCAAATTTAGTCAAGTGTCTTTTATTTCACCACATTATATTCCAATGAAAGCTATTTTGGGAAGAGAGAGGGACAAAGCTGGAGCAAAACTGATTTGGCCATACAATTATGGGAATACTGCTATTATTCAGGCATCAGGAAATAGGAAGCGTCACAAAAATTACTTCCTTACCTCCATTTGTTAGAAATAAAGGAAAGGTCTTCTTGATCTCTGGTATAAATGCTTATGATGCCAAAATGTTGGACGGCTTGAATCCAGGATATTAAAATAGTTCTGCCTTTTGAAGGCTGAATTTTGGGGTTTTTTAAAATACTGGTATCCCTTACAAGTGTAGAGATTTGCAATATTATCTGTCCTACTCCACTAGCCTGAAAAGAAATATACATACTTCTTACTCAGAACTGGGTTATGCAGTTGTTTTGCATCTTTTCTAATTCCTTTCTCTCACTCATGTTGGCAACGGTTCAGGAGTTATTTTGGGAAGTAAATGACATTTGGAACCTTTAACAGCCAAATTGATTACAGTATTTTTCATATGCCCTTAGAACTAATGTTTGTCTTCAAAATTTGATATGGAAAGAAGTTTATGCTATAAACTGTGTAAGTGGAAGTCAGAAAAATGTGAAGCACAGTGTTACAATCCCACCAGAGTTAACACTGAACAAATCAAAGCACTTGATGAAAACAATGCTGAGCCTGAATCATACAGAAGTTATTTACACCCTCCTCCACACACAATATTCAAGTAAAGTTGAAAAACTGAACTAAACAGGAAACCCACTCTCCTATTATTACAAAGTACTTTACATAACAACAGAAACTACTGATTTTATCCAGGTAAGGCAAGAAAGAAAACAACTTGCATTTTTTCTTTAAAAGACGTGTCCGTCCACAAGCAAGTAATGAGTTCTGTTTACCATGTCCAAGGGTTTGGCCTTTTTTAGATTATTCCTGCAATGTCCTTTGTCATAAACCACACAGCTTCAGATTCTGTTAACGTTACTTTTATGTACTCAAGAGATCTATCAGATATATTCCCTCTAAGAAAACCATGTGTTGTTACACTCAACCAGACACTTTCCATTGCCAACTCTCCAAAACATGAACATACGCTATAAAAAATACCTACTAGTAAAGAAAAAACATGTTTCAAGAAAGAAGAAAGGAGCAGACTTGCACATTTCAGGTTTCTCCTATGATATCAGAATATTTTTGCCGGTTTTTAGCACCCTGAAAACAGTATTTAACAATCATGATTTCTCCCCCATTCAGTATCAATACTAATCAAATACTAATACTGGCATTGATGGTTTCCAAACAACTAAAAATCCCCAAACTGGCTTAAAGAAAAATATCATCAAGTTATTAAAAGTTTCCATTCTAAATACACAGGGTGTTGCTGCAGAACAAAACCATTTACAGCATACTAGATAGAAGGGAGAGTAAAGATGATGATGGGAAGAAAACCAGAATATGCTGCTTACATTCATGTAGTAGTTTTGTCAGTGCCTGCAATGGTAGCTGCTCTGGCCTGTAGAGGCTCAAAGCTGAAGTGTTTTCACAGAAACTGCCTTTACAAGAAGAACCTCTGGCAAATCACTAAAATATCCACAGCAAAATGGCTTAGTATGATAGTTCAAAGAATCTATGCTGGGAAGACCTGAAAGGAAGCATTGAAGAGGCAGGTGTCTCCAGAAGAGAAAAACATCTATCCATCAGAATCATAAGCAGTCTCCAGAATGAGCATATTCGTGAAACAATCCAAGTCAGACTGCAGAGCCAAAGACAAACATCTCCTGCACTGGTGAGAAAAACAACAGGATTAAACGTAGAGCCTAAGCTCGCATTTTACAGCAGTGGGAAATGGCTTTGAAAAACTGACAAAAAAAACTTAATCAAGCAGCTCCCCCAAGACTTGCATACTGATAGTAACTATAAATAGCTGGAGTAGCACATTGTTTAACAAGCCACAGCAAGATGGTCCATGTCTGAAAACAAAACATATTTTTTTTCTTTCAAGTCCTCCATTATTACTGCAGCAGTTCCTCAGTTCAGCAATCAATTTTCTATATACTACTCTCACCAAACAGACTACAATGTTTTTAGCACCACACATCATGTACTAAAATGCTGAGGAACACACAGGGAAACAAAGACAAACTACTGCCCCCATGGCATGCAACTATATTCCAAATTGTGTAAAAACAGCTCTAGGTTTTGGGGGCGGGGGGGACCGGGGGGCTGGAAACCTTTTTTCATTCGCAAGACTGCAGAAATAGAGTATCTTGTTACCCTGCCCACTAGAAAATGGTGCCTGTATTTCGGTAAAATAAAGCTGT
Organism: Sakesphorus luctuosus; assembly: GCA_013396695.1. Classification (NCBI taxonomy): domain Eukaryota; kingdom Metazoa; phylum Chordata; class Aves; order Passeriformes; family Thamnophilidae; genus Sakesphorus; species Sakesphorus luctuosus. The sequence continues at coordinate 1,917,392 of VWZD01001639.1, read as the reverse complement.
TGACGTGTGCAATTGTGGTCATTATTAGGGCGATCACGTTGTTTTCATTCATTCATTCAGGATTTGCTAGAGGATGTCAGTTCTGCAGCAGCAGCTGGCTTGACCTGGAGGAGGGGGAACAAATTCCTTGCAGCGCATACAGATTACAGGATGCATTTCTCGACGGACCATTTATGATTTTATACACTGCACCCATTAAACCAAATCAAGCTATGTATGTTTCTAACAAGGTTCACCAGAGGCAAGCTCAAACAAGTTGGATGATGGAAGTCATTCAGTACTAATTTATAGTCTCATTTATTAAGGCCAAAATAGCCCACAGATGAAGTAGACTGAAACCACTTTCTAAAATTAAAATTTCCTCCCCAACAAAGAAATCATGTGCAGTAATGAAAGTAATGAAATACTTCACAGCTTTGCAGTATTTTTCCTTGCTTGCAGGTAACTGCCTGCATTCCTCCCTCTTCAATACACCTGAAGCGTAGACTTTATACACTGCACCACTACAATGTTTTCCTCCGGGTTCCCATAATTAAATAATTTAGAATGTTTCTCATCAGCACCATCACTACTCATATGCACCGACTGTTTTTCCCAGTTTTCCATTTCAACTTCCAAAGGTTTAAGAAGGAAACAAGGAAATCTACATCTGGTGCTCCATACAATGGAAAAAATATGATCTTTAAAATTTTAAATAGAGCTTGAATGAAGCAAAACCACTGAAGCTCAGTTCCATTTTCAAGCATGCAAAACTTCTGCATAAATAAATGATCTTTTTCAAAAATAAACTACTAAGTATCTCTGTTCAGATTATAACACAATTGATTTGGTTATTTGCATAAGCAGATACACAGGGCAAATTAACTCTCTGCCAAACTGGCCTTTGCTCATTTGCAAAAGGCTGCCCCTGTCCTAGGACCATTCTGATGACAGACCTGTCCAAGTTACAAATACTACAGACAGTAAGGTTTTACTACACATAAAAACAGGAGGGGGAAGTGGGGAGAAAATAAGATTCCACTGCTACAACCCACGCTGGCACCCAACACAGACCACAATTTGCCACAAAAAAGAAACACAGTAAGACTTACGGAAGGGACAGAAAAAGCAAGGGGTATTGAACCACATAAAATGTTCCCAGAAAAAGATGATGTGCGATACCCGATACCTACAGCAGGATAACATAAAAAGTGCATTTAGTCCGATTCATTCAACTGCTAAAGTGATGGGGGAAGGAGGGAGGGAGGTAAGATGGCCACTGGTACTTTCACACATTCAATAATTTAACAGACCTGACGCAGGTTAATTGGACTTGCTGGGAATCAGTTTTGTATTTTAAACTTTAAAGGCCTATTTTGACTACACTTGAGGTTGGTTTGTTGAGGTTTTATTTGGTTGGGTTTTTTTACATTCTCAAGGATTCGCTATTAAATATTAAAAGGAGACAGGCTTACTTGGTTTTCAAGCATCTCAATATGGGAATACCCTTGTTTTGGAGTCTCTACTTGAAAACATCGCATCTTTTAACCTATGATATTAAAAAAATGCGTGCATTTAAGAAACTGAGCTCTGCAGAAAGGCAGAGCGTTTGAGGCTTGGTTTTAACACACACTTCCTAACTGAGTTGTGACACCCCAGATATAAATCTAACCCATTAACACCACTACTAGATAGTTACAGCTGTAGACAGGGAAGAGGTTAATTTTAGGCTCGTTCCTCTATTAACACACCTCCGCTGCCGAGCGAAGCGCAAGGGCAGCAGCAGAAACAGCAGCGCCGCCGGAGCCCCCGCCGGGAGGGACGGGGCTGGGCGGGGGGAGCCGCCCCCGCTCCCTCCTCCCGAGGCCGATGCGGGCAGGGGCATGGAAGTGTTTTTCCCAAGCAGGATCTGCACCTCGGCCGAGGATGACATTTCAGGGGGCGCCTCCACCCCCACCCCGGAGGAGGGCGAGGAACGAAATGTTTTCCTCCCTGCTCGGTGGCACTCCTGGCAGGGCAAACGCGGGCTCTCCTCGCTCCCCGACCCGCTGCCCAAGGCTCCAGGCGGGGCTGCTCTGGCCGGACAGGGAGTGCCCCGGTCTCCCCCGCCCGCTGGCCCCGGGGGAGGGCAGGACGCAGCCGCACGGCTGGAGCAGAGCCCGGGGTGCCTGGGGCTGGGTGGCCCCGGCCCGGACGGCACCCGGGGGCAGGGAAGCGGGAGCGGCTTTGCCCTGTGCTTTACCTCTGTACACCGGGGAGCTGGGGCTCCGTCTCTCAGGTGAGCTGCTCCTCCTGCTGCCGCCGCTCTCCGGCGAGCGCCGCTGCCTGCCCTTCACCCTGCCCGGCTCCGCTCCGCCCGCTGCCAGCGGCGGCGTCGCGCTGGGCGGGGGGGGGCTCCCTCCGCCGCGACCGCCGCCCCCCGGGACCGTGCCGCTGCCCACCGAGGCGGAGGGGGACCGGGTCGGACTGTGCTGGTTGCCCCGCAGGAGCTGGTACGGGACGGTGGCTCGGATGGGTTGGAGCAGCCGGCTGGTCCCCGCCGCGCTTCCCCCGGCGCCGTTCCCGGGGCCCCCGGCTGTGCCGCCACCAGCAGTGGGGGACCCGGCGGCGCCGCGCCTCATCCTCTGCGGCGGGGGCTGGTGGTGGGACGGGGGGGTTTGGGAGGAGCTGGACGAGGACATGGCGGGGATGCGCAAGACCCCGTGGGTCACTCGCACTGGCGGCTGCGGGGAACCCGAGCGCGGCCCGCGGCGCCCCGCATGCACCGGCCGCGGGAGAGGAGGAGGAAGGGGGGGAAAGGGAGAGAGGGGGCGGGGCGGGACAAGCGCTGCACGGCCCGAGGGAGTCTCCGCGCCGTCTGCCCAGCTGCCCCCGGCGCTTCCTATCGGCGACGGCGGCTGCTGCTCCCACGCCAGGTTCTGGCCATCGCTGCCCGCCCCAGCGTCGAGAGCACCGGGGGCGCTGCCGAGCCCAGCGGCCGCTCACATCGTACAGCGCTGCCGGCTCAGGGTGGTCACCGGCGGGGCGCGACGAGGGCGCACGCAGCCNCCCCCGGGACCGTGCCGCTGCCCACCGAGGCGGAGGGGGACCGGGTCGGACTGTGCTGGTTGCCCCGCAGGAGCTGGTACGGGACGGTGGCTCGGATGGGTTGGAGCAGCCGGCTGGTCCCCGCCGCGCTTCCCCCGGCGCCGTTCCCGGGGCCCCCGGCTGTGCCGCCACCAGCAGTGGGGGACCCGGCGGCGCCGCGCCTCATCCTCTGCGGCGGGGGCTGGTGGTGGGACGGGGGGGTTTGGGAGGAGCTGGACGAGGACATGGCGGGGATGCGCAAGACCCCGTGGGTCACTCGCACTGGCGGCTGCGGGGAACCCGAGCTCGGCCCCCGGCGCCCCGCATGCACCGGCCGCGGGAGAGG
>VWZD01001639.1:1822925-1913803 GCA_013396695.1 Sakesphorus luctuosus | reverse complement strand
GGGGCGTGCCCGGGGCGGTGGAGGCGGGATGTGGGAAGTGGGATGTGGGAAGTAAGTGGGATGTGGGATGTGGCGCCGCGATAGGGGCGGGGACAGGCCCGAGACGGAGGGCAGGGGAGTACCGCCCGTCGGGGCAGCGGGGTGAGAGGTGCCAAGGTGATACTGACCAAAGGCGGCCAGTGCTCTGGACCAAGTCTTGCGCTGCCCCTGTTCCCGGAGCACTGCCTGCCTCCCGCTCCCATCATGGGAAGGCTCAGAAACAGCCAAAATTTCCTGCAACAAAGTTTGTTCATATCCATCAAGCCTTTACAATATTTTTACTTCTGTTAAAAGATCAAGATGTTCTTCAAAGTCTAAATAAAGTGTGGTTTTATAATTTCCTATAAGCGTATATGACATTATTTTTTTTCCTTATGTACCTCCAGAAATACTACTCAGAGAATGTCAGAGGAAAATAAAAGATTTTACAGTAATACTTTAAAAAATTCTTTTGTTCTAGGAGAAAAAGTTCCCACTAGATGAATTGATAACACGAGACAATGAGACAGAAACAAAATAAAGATTAGGATGAGTAGCTTAATAGCTAAGAAAATAAATGTCTGTAAGATCAGAAAGATAAATCGAGCCATGAAGAAAGCAGTGTTTATGTTGGATCTGATGCAAAAGGAGATGCTAATGGAGGTGAAGAAAAAATGCTGTGTGGAGGAAGTCAGCTCAGTGTGATGGCCTTCAGATTCAAACTGCAGGCATTAAGAGAACAAAAAGGAATGTAGATAGAAGTAGAATGGTGGGTGTCTATCAAGATATAATCTACTGTATTAGATACTGCCTTCCAATCAGTAATCAATCAAAAATGTCACAGAATTAACTGTAACCTTTGCAGTCTTTCTGATTATATAACAAATACTCCTGGTGGTCTTGCACACAGTTAAGTTACTACACTTAACTCTGTAATTCAAAAGCTGTCCATAGCTATCCTTATCCCTTGGTAGCACAGGAACCAGTTGATAGTCCCAGTGAGAAACTGTATTCTCGGAAAATGCTTCTATTCATGGGCTGTTAGCGAGACTTTGTTTGCACTAGCACCATGTGATGCAGTCACCGCGGTTATGTTACAGAAAGGGTTGGAATAATACACCCCATATCCACATGAACATGTGCTCAGTCAACAAAGCCACTCGTATAAATTAATTTTAAGAAAAATCAGCAACTATGTATTTTTCCATTAGTCCAGTTTTTTTAGTTTTCTGCTAGCATGAGCCAAATTTGTTTGTATAACGGGGATGTAGACACTTTTTCCCCCAAGGATTTTGAACTGTTCTTAATCACAGTTCATTTTTCTTGCTTCACTGCACTGGGGTCTAAATGGCTGGAAAGCATTCACCTGTAGTAGCTGTCTGCCCAAACTGGTATCAGTGGTGTTTTAAACAGTAAGCACATTTTCCTATGTCTGTAACTTTGTCAGATAACATTGCTAATACAGTAACGTCTTAGAGACCAGAAATCATTCAGTGTCAGCTGAGAGAGAAGGTACATCTTTGAATAAGACACTGGCAGATACATTCCAGCTATTGCCAATGTTCAGAGTTACATCAGGTTAAAATAAAGATGAATTGGTATAATTCTTGAATTCATCTGTTTAGACACTGTTTAACAATGCCTAAATTTTACAATTTCCATCACATTCTTGCCCATCAAACAAGCAAGGTATTTGAATAGGAAGAGCAGATGCATAAAGACAAGGGAAATAAATGTCTGACACAAAGAAAATCCCACAAGCCCCAATACAAGGAGACACACATATGCCCAAAACCATAGGATGTGTCCATGTAAAACATCGGTAGCAAGTCTTCTTTGCAATCAAACCAAGGACCATAATGCAGCCTTACAGTCCATGCTGAACCAACATTTCACCTGCCTTCAAAGCCACAGGAGAAGATCCACTGGGGCTGCTTACAGTCAAATTGTTACCAAGCCCATCAACAGCTGTACAGGGGAGACTTTGCTCCCCAAAAGTTGTTTCCATCCTCGTTCCTTCTTAACTAGAATTAGCATACATACTGTAACAACACTGTTCCATGTGCCCAGGAAACAGTGATTTCAGAAAAGATGAAGAAAGTATTCTTGTTTTAAAGTGGGATGCCAACTATTGAATTTTTCACTATGTTTTTCATCCAGGTTTCAGAGTACTTCCCTCAGGGAATACCATTACTCTGTAATATTCAGAAGATATTACAGGGAAAGTGAAGCAAAAGCTGCTATCAGAATCTTAGTATCTTTCAAAAACCCATGTTTGCCTTAAATACCCTGAGACAATTTTTCAAAAGCCACATAAAAGGCATTTCTTGCTTCTCTTCTCCATTTTAAGCAGCTACCTTGTCAGCTGGCATGTGCTTATGGGAGTTTATACTGGAGGTAACAGGTATTTCCGAATCTTAAACCCTTCTGGGAGACACAGACTTCCTTAACACAGCTTCTGGGAGAGGCATCCTGAGAGCAGTGGAAATTATACATCACTGCAAGAGCGTGAGAGCAAGAGAGTGAACTCAGGGAGTGGATCAGTGACTGGCAAGTGTGAAGCAAAGCTGCACACATCTCTCCTACTATTATCAATTGATAATGGGTGCACCTCTCAAGGTCAGAAACACTTTTACTTCAGTGCCATGAGCCATGGAAACTGAGAAGTTTTAAGCAGTCACTATACACTGTGCAATCCTAATCCTTATTTTGTTCCTACTTCAAGGTTTTAGAGATGAAAAACTGTTCAAATCTGGGCATAGCTTTTGTTTCTAGGCACTTACCAGGTCATAGGGCTATCAATATCTGGTCCCAGTGTATCTACCTGCTTGTTTCATTATTTCTATTTCTCTCTTATCTCCCTCTGTCTATGTTTTCTTTGCTGCCCTTTGCCCATTCCACTTAGAATCAAGTCCTTTGTGACTATCTCTGAGGTATTCACACAGTGCCTAACACAAAATAGTAATGAAAAAGAGTGCAGCTATCCTCCCGATTCATTCCCTGTGCTTCCCTTATTTGCAATGAATATACAGTTGGCACTATTACATTTGGAAAGAGAGAAGTAACAAGAAGTAGTATTTACATTGTAGTAATATTCTGAAAGAGATGATGACCAGAACTGTAGCCAAAGACTAAAACAACCCCAAATGACCCAAGGTGCAGGTCTTAAATGGTAGAACAGAAGCTAAAACAGGCTTGCCTCTGCAGACTTACAGCATCCCTTGGCAGGAATGGGAGCACCACCTGTAGTAAGGGCCCCCATGTGAAGTGCTGCTGCTATCTGGAGCTGAGCAGCTCTGCTGAAACAGGAGTGGCATGTCTTCCCAGAAAATAGCTGTCTCAGGCTGTGGAGGTGTTTGTTTAGTTTTTGTCCTCTTTTGCCTTTAAACAAAGTTCTAGCTAGAATAAGCCAGTAATGGGGAGAAGAAATACATATGGAATTATTTTTGCTGCAAGGTTTTTCGACAGCTGGACACTGCCTTCATCAACCAAACTCCATCTTCTCACAGCTCCCAAACAGTCAGTGGCACAGATATGATCTCCTCAGATGAGCTGCATACTCCCTATCCCCAAGCATATGCGGATTTACCTTGCAGCTGGGCCCTTGAATTCTCCAGGGCTGCTGATACAATGTCACTATCCCCACTGCTGGCTTTGCTGACTCTCACCAGGGAAGACTTCCAACTCATGATGACTTTCAAGTCTCTACATGATCAAATTATCTTCCAACAATAAAAGGAAATCCACTACTGAGAATGTACCTTAACAATGTTGATCATTCAAATAAGGCCCAAACATGTGGTCAAGTGTTAGATTTTGTTTTCTTGTGTCTTTGTTTTCCTGGATGTGGGGGAAAGGCATTAAGTAAAGGGCTGCTAGACCTATGGTCCAACAATATTCATTCTAGGTCAAATTTAGGATTTGTGAATACTTGCAAACTGGAAAATTTCAGAATTAGGTTTAACATTGAATTTCACCCAGATGGTATTACAGTACTGTCTTTTTAGTCAAATGCTCTTGTCACTGTATTTCATTCAGTGCATAGGATTGTCACTATGAGTAAGGACTGCATAATGAACAAGCCAGGAAACTACAGAAAAGAACCGTAAGATTTTCCCTTAAGAAAGTTGAATACCTTTTTGGATAATTGTCTCTTTTTTTCTATCTGTCAGAAGCCTTTTTGAATAACTCACTTAAACCAGAACCTGCCCATTAACATTACCTTTGTTACAACAAACTCTTATCTCATCTGGAATCAGACCTACTGCTACATGCTCATCTCTTCTTCAGGAAAATAGGCCAACCACTTGGGACTTTTGAATTATGTATTCTTTAGGCATCTGCTCTAACATAAAGGTGAACATTCAAATCACAGTTAAAATCACCAAACTTTCCGGGCTCCCCATTCAATATCAAGTTTTTCTTTCTATTCATTGGTACAGGTAATTCCATTCAACATTTTCCTTTAGCTAGCCAGTTAACCATGTCATATTGTACCCAATGACAAGCTGAGTTTTCTCCAATCAACAACCCTGCCCTACATTACTACTTTGAGTTTGGTTACTTGAATTAATCACCATCTCCATCTCTCTTCCCCAGTTCATTATCTGGAAAAAATTGAATTGGAATAGCTAGGACTAAGCCCAACTTCTTTCACAGGAGTAGGTGAGGAGCCTTTCAAGTTTGTTTTCCCTTTTTTCCATTTTAGGCAATTAGTATGAGGACAGTTGTGGACAATTATGTGTGGATGCTATATACCAAAGCGAAGCTGATCGAAACAGTGTGAAATGGTCAGTCTTCCAATAACCTGCCATGTCAAGTGTAATGAACACTTTTAGCATTTCTTTACCTTATTTTTTGTTGCCAGTCTCTTATCTGTAAAATATCAATAATAACAGCAAAATAATGCAATATGTCATGTTGCACAGACATAATAAAAATAATTCTTCCTAAAATCACCTTCATGCTATATCTTAGAACCATCTGTGAGGAAAACAATTATGTTTTCAGAGTATCTTAGGTACTGTATATTATGTACAGCAATAGCACCTTGAATGGAAAAGGTAGAAACAGGGAGCAAATACTAATAGCAATTTGAATATATTGAACTTAATATATCTATTATCAATCACACCAATACAATAAAAGAAAGGAAAAGGATCATTTCATGGGAGCAGTTACCTTGCTAAGGATGTTAGGAAAGCACAAAGTACTGTATAGTACTTTGATTTATATGATATTTTCCTTTCTAAATGAGCAGCAATCCCTCAAGAAGATAGTTTTTAAGCCATTATGATCCATTAAGACAGTTATAAGTGTCTGATAGTATACTGAGTCCCCAACATCTTTCTATTGAGATTTCTTGATTTGTTCTGTATCTAGTTTTGTGTTGTTCTTTTTGAACTGTGTTAAGCATGAATGTCCCTGCCACACCAGTGCCCTAGCTGTCAGGTTTGTGCTGGTGTTAATAAGGATACACTTTGACACTACTGATTTAAAAGGCAAATCTGAGGGCTTAGGGAACTTCAGCTTCATTTCAGAGAGTCCTTTCCTGGGTTGCTTTTACCTCTCTATTTATGCTGCTTCACTATTTCTCACAAATAAAGCTTTGTTCAACACAGCCTTTCCTTCTAGGCCCAACAAGCAGCACTATACTTTATTTGGGGCTTATCATCACTGTTCCCTTACCAGCCAAATGGGATGCTGGTGAGTGACATGGTGGACTCCACAACTAATACCAGGAGATAAATCTTCAAAGCAGAAGGATATTCTTTTGTAAATAGATTTTGCAGCTTGGCAAGAAGAATAGGAATAAAATGCATTAGAGAGCCACATTAGTTTAAGAATTTTTAGGGTATGCTACTCTGTAAGCAATATGCCCTTAATAAGGATGTTCCAGTCTGCACACAGAATAGGTTATAAGGCCAGAGTAGAGTCATAGCACTGAGTCAAAATGCTGGAAATAATAATTATATCTAGGTAGGCCTGTAGAACAAATATTTATTTGTAAATGTGTTTTATTGGTGTGAGAGCTATAAAACAGGCTTTAAGAGTGCCTAATGCTAATTTACATATAATAAAAGTGCATTTACATAACAGTAAGAAACAAACCTGTAAAAACAAGGAAAAGTGCAGTTAACTTAGAAATGTACTGCTTAGGTGGCACGGCATTTAAGTGAAATATATGATGCATTTCTGTTTTAACTGCGTGTTTCCTTGGATTTGTGAGTCCATGTCACAGCTTAAATTGCATTTAAAAGCAACTTTGGGGATGTGAATTTCCTTTTTTGCTTTTATATCAGAAACTAAAATAGAATGCAAAACTTAGGCATCATTAAAAGAAAGACAAAAAAAAAGGGAACTGCTAGTAGGTCACAGCAGCTGGGATAATCTCCCATGGGGAGAGGTGGAAATCTTATTCCATGAGTCATGTAATACCAAATAAACAAAGCACTGGAGAATAAATTGTAAGACATGAATTTTTTGTTCTTCATTGACAGAGGGAGGGCTACTTGACTTAATAGAGCTTTTCCCTTCTTTTTAAATTTCTGTAGTAGTAGAAAGCATGGACAATGTTACAGTTTATTTCTCATTGTCCTTTTGATTCTTGCTGTAATTGTAGTAGAGCAAAGAGAGGAGTAACTTTAGCCCCTACGCTGTGAAGTAAAACTTTATTTGCAAGACCAAGCCCTCAAGAGTTGCTCAAATTCAGACTCCTCTTAGGTAGTGGCCATCAGTGATGTGTTTCTAACGTGGCTAAATTACAGTTCCATAAAAGGTTTTGCACACCCCACTCTCACAGGTCCTACTATTTAATCCTATCCTTTAGTGACAAAGCTCTGATGAAGGCGGCTGAGTAAGCTGTGTATGTTGGCATGGTGTGCTCTTGGTCTCCAGTGGAATCCAGGAGACTGATAGAAGGCAACAAATAACCCTCTTGCATCAGCACAGAGCCTGTCTGTAATCAAACATAATTATGGAATCACTACCAGTCAGAGCTGTTATAGTCTTGCCTGTAATCAAGAACAGCATTATTGCAACATTTATTACTCTCAAAAGTAATCTGAGATTTATGGATCCTTGGAAAGAAAAGCATTGTTTGGCAAATCTCTCTATAAGTGTTATTTGCCCATAAAGAGTTCTTTCTCTAAGAGATCAGAGCAGTTCCAATGAAGCATATCTTTAGGATAATTTCTTCAGATTCTCATAGTCAAATGACAGAAAGCACACACATTACTTGAAGAAATTCAGAATTGGAGTTGCCAGCCAGGTAGATGTAGACACCCATTATTTCCCTGATGCTTGAGATATAATGTAACAACTACTAGTGGAGATAGAACCACTATAAATCAATAGTGGGACTCAGTAGGATCATACAGAAACTGAACTCTGATGTAATTGCTCAGTTATTAAAACCCAGGATAGAATGTCTCAAGGGGAAGACCTTCTCCTGTAGTACTGAGTGATGGCTTTGGCTCTACTGGTAGACAGTATATCTGTGTTATTTGAGAAGGAATGTTAAACAGAAAATTAATCTGGAAAAATGATATGTGAAGTCACTGTAAGAAATCTAGAGAAAGCAAGTAAGAAGTGCAGTTGATCATGCAAGGTAGAAGCTGTATGTCTTAATTTTGGAAAGGAAAAGGAAAAAGAAGAATGTTTTTGTGACTTCTTAGCTCACAAAGAGATGGAATAAAGCTGTGTATTCAGAAGTATATGTGGATGGGAAAGTAATGGGTGAATAAAAAGTTTGTTATCTTAAATATGTTACTTCAGAAGGTTTGGAAACCCATTAATAAAACCACCTCAAAGTTCCCCAAGAAAATTGGGTGTTTTCTTATACAAGTTACATGGGTGATCTATAGCGTTGATCTGGAGGGCACAAGAGCTGCTGCAGACTACTCCCCATACCAAGCCTCTGAGGTTAGGAGAGTCAGGCTCCTTTGTTTGTGTATATGGTGGCAGTTCTGCCAAATACTTTTCAGATACAGTAGCTTTATCAGTGAGAGGGATCTGGGCTGCCATGCAAAGATAATCCTCCCAGTGGTGTGTCAGGCTCAAAGAAGGGAAGAAAGGTGTGATTATCATTCCAGAGGAGTGTAATATGAACCTGTGCCTCCCATAGAGCCAGGTGATGGTTAGATCAAGGAGGCTTGTGGGTTTTGCTCACTTCTTTTTCTTCCCTTTTTTCTTTTTTTATTTTTCTTCCAGCAAACAACTTATCTTCACAGTAACTTCTTTTATTATGTACATGAAGATGTCCAAAGCTGGAAACAATGTCCCAAGGCATAGTGGTCCTTGGAAATGGATCTCCATCTAGATCATTAGCAGAGTGTTGGGTGGATGGGAGTGTCTTGTCTTGAGTTGTTGTCTTGGGCTGTTGGATGTTCTGTCTCCGATTAGCACTTAACAAAGATAGGTTTTCACTGAAAACAGCCAAGTGAAGTCTTTTGCAGTAGTTTCAGCTCTGCCAAGCCTGGTGCCACAAGATTCAGCTTACAACTACGGTCTGGGACACACAAAACTCCAGTCCCTATGTAAGAGTGACCCACACCTTTGATTGAACAAGTCTTAAAGGTGGAGGTTGTCTGTCTGTCCCTTAAAGGAAGCAGGCCCTCATCTAGTGAAATCAAGCATGTGATCCCCCAGATCTCCTGAACTCCTGTGTATCCGCTTGTTTGTTTGTTTGTTTTTTCCTTACGGGAAGGACAAGCATGTCAGACAGCAGATGGGAGAAGGGCCATCATTTAACAACACTGGGTAGTACTGGGTCATAATCCAGAAACAAATTATTTGTGGGTCATAATCCTGAAACAAATTCCTGGGTCATAATCCAGAAACAAATTATTTGTGTTTGTTTAGGGTCCAGTAGTAAAGATGGAGTTCAGCCTGGAAGTTAATAAATGAAAAAATACAGAAAAGTAAGGCTGACAAAACTCAAGATTGAACAAATAACTACTGCATGACAAAAGCAAGATCTTGATCTTTTAAACCAGACAAATTTTTGTACCAAAGTGCCTTTCCTCATTGCAGGGTGCATAAAGGAAGGAGCAGAGGCAGCTGCAACCACCTCATGTTCAGAGATGGGGCTCCCAGTAGTCAGTCCTGCAAGAAAACACCTGGTTGGCCTTAATGAACATTATTTTCTAGAATGTTCCCTGATCTCTGCAGGGAAATACACCTGCCTTGTAAGGGAGAACAGAAAGAGACAGTTCTCAAACAGCACATGGTTTGACTTATAAAAGCTTTCCTTAAGGGCAGAATTAATTATATATCATAAAGATCTATTATATATTCTGTTTATGCAATTATAAAGCATTATGGTTAATTAGTTGTGGTACAGAGTCCTGAAGCAGAATCTGGTTAGAGAATAAACAAAACGCTCAGTCAGCTGCGACGGTGGTTAACAACTTGTACTTTCATATCCCCTTTCACACTTAACTCTCTTGAAGTGATTTATATGTTATGCAATCCAGTGGGCTTGAGCTTTGTGTTTTGGTTTATATAAAATTGTAATATGCTGATCAGAAATGGTTTGAGATTCTTAAACCTTCAAGAGATTAATTTCAAAATATTCCTTAACCAACTTCAACTGTTTTCTCACCTATTGGTTAATCATGATCCTATTATGCCTGACATTGTATATACACAGAACACAAGTACTTTTCCATCCCCTTTTCATGTCCCATTGTAGACAGTTCTGACTGGCAGCAGTGGGAATCTCTATCTGCATAACTATCCTAAAAATAGGGGTGAAATTCTGAGTGTGAAAAGATATTGATACAAGTGTGCAATACTGCATAGGTTTGTTTTCAAACTATATTTCTACAGTATTTCAATGCTATGAAGTGAGCTGACATGACACAATGCCTCAAACCATCTGACCTCTTTGAACTTAGTTACTTTTTCTGCCATCACATTATTTAGTATTGAGTCTTATTGTTTTGTATATGCTGCTAGAGGTGTCTGGGCAGAGAAAGTGGTTTTGGAAATCTCATCAGTGTCATGTGAGCAGAGCTAAAAACATGAAATTAGTATTATTTGTTGTGTTAAGGGATATTGTACTCATTATTGTGCACAACCAAAAAGGCACTCCTTAAAGCAAAAAAAGGCTTGCAATATTTCTAAGAGAAACTGAAGAAAAAAACAAAACAGGAAGAAGGAAGTAAGAGTACATATTTAGTATAAACTAGATACCTGTATTGTAAAATGTAGCACACAGTACATTTAAAAATCTACAATTGCATTAAAATGAACACTCCACTGAAAATGTCACAGCCAGATATTAATCTGTTTCCTGAATGCATCATGAAAGTAGTGGAATTTAAGATAACTTTGAAGGAAGCCTTTGTAGATTTTTAGTCTATTTTGGGGATAGTTGTCTAGAAGAAAGCTTGACAGGCATATATGAAAGAACTTTTGAGGGATAGAGAAGTATAGGCAATGGAGAATGGCACTGTCAGCTTGGAGCAACAAACTGCACTGTAAGATACAAGATTATAGATGAGTGCCCAATGGATGGTCCTAACTTACATTCAAAATGGCACTAAAGACTGATAACCAGGAAAGGATACAGAGACAGGCTAATAAAATCATAGAGAGAATTCAGGAAGGTTATCTTGACTTCAGTGTTTTAGGCTCAAAGTGAAACTGGATATGGGTAATGAAAAGTGGAGAACTTGCATTGTAGAGATGGCAGTTGCATTGATGCAATCACAAGAAATCCCCTAAGAAAACATACAAGTAGAATAAGAGGTAAGAAAAGAGCCTGATGAGATATCTCTTCAAAGTCAGGATGGAGATCTCCCATGGCTGAAAGAAAGGTTAAGGAATTGGCAGTGATTTGATTAAGAAAGGAAAAAACGATGGAGAGTGAAGATAGGACAAGATTTCAGAGTCACGATATGACCAATAACATCACAGGCTGTGGGGATGGAAGGAGTCCTGAGATTTGGTCAAATCACTAATAATCTCCTCAAAAGAGGTGAGTGGAGTGTACACAGTGAAAATGAAAGATGACTTGGGAGAAGGTAAAGTTGTCAGAAAGCCATCGAGGTCATAGTGTCAGGCAACGTATTATTTCAAAAGTTTTAGAGAGGAGGAAAAGTCAGCAGAAATGTGAGAGCAAAATTAGGTCAAATGTAGGATTTTGAAAAATATGGATGACACAGATATCATTCTCTGTTTGCTGGGATGTCCATGAAGAGTTAAGACAAACAAAGAACATGGAAAAAACCCTAAACAAATAGAAAATTGTAAGATTACTGGTAAAGGAGAAGAGGTAAAATGAAAATTTGGTAAGAATTGCCAGGAAAGGGGATTGGGAGTGAGAGAAAAAAGTGGGAGAGTGAATAAAAGGAGAAAGAAGATAGATTTGTTGATTAGATCTTCTCTTGAAAAAGAAAGAACCGATAGGATGAATAAGAAGAAGCAGAGGTGTGTGAAACTGATTTCAGGAGAGCATTATTTAAATTAAATGTTGGTATTTACAAATTAAATAAATTTTTAGCTTATAAACACGGAAAAAAGCCATTACATAATTTGAATCAATGTGACAGATATGTAAAAAATTTTAAACTTTTTCCCAGTCTAATGCTTGAAGTGTTAATAATACTAAGATCCTTGGACAGTGACAAAAATAAATATTATCTTGAATTAGTGTGGGAACTGATTATTTTGCAAGCAACTATCAGAGAGCCAATTTTCGTTTTCTGCCACTTAGGAAATATGTATTTTTGTGGATAAAAACAAGATGACATTTTCAAAATTGTTAATCCCAGGAAGATAGTAACATTTGAGTTAACACAAAGAGAATTTGAAAATAAAATCAGAAGTCCTATTTCTGTGTTTTATGCAAGTGAAAGTCCACTTTTGCTGCTAGTGTTTTGCCAGCTCCCAGCTATTTCCCCACTCCCTCAACTGCCGTGTAAATGTCATTTTATGTCATTATCTGCTTATCATTCTTACATTACTATAAATTGAGGGGCGGTCCCGTGGCGCAGTGGAGAGCACTCCGGTCTCCGACTCCCAAGGTCGCGAGTTTCAGTCTCAGTACGGGCGGCCCCAGCAGTTCAATGCCTCCCTGCCGTCTGATCCCATCAGATCTCGGATGCCAAGCAGGGTCAGCCCCGGTTAGTACCGGGTGCTGTAGATAGTCCTAAGGAGACTTCACTGTCACTGTCCAAGCTTGCTTGGCTGTGGCAAATGAACCTTAGGACTTAAATGGTGGGGCCAGTTCTGCGCACGCTGTGCCTCACCTAAAACCTCACCCACACCCACATGGGGTGAGCCCTTCCCAAATCTTCGTTCGCGAAGATTGGCCATTACTATAAATTAAGCTTGTTGCTGCTTAATTTTAGCAGTGACATGATCAGTCACATGGGGTAGGAAAGATTTAAAGCTCACCTTGTCCATCCAATAGTCTGAAAAGCTGGAACATATCATCCAGTAGAGGTTTAAGTTTCCAGATAAAACAGCTTTCCTTCTTTCAAGCAGAAGACTTTCCAACAAAGAGTTCTCATTTACAGTTTCCCTCAAACAGTTCATTACATTTAAATTTCTGTATTTTGATGCTATTTGCCATATATACAAGTCAGCCATGCTAAATAACACTAAAAATATCCCACTTTTTAATATGCAAATAAAGAATTTTAATTAGAATTAGTTTTATAGAAACACTCAAGAACTTGAAGAGCTGTACGGAAGGGATGAGCCACTATGTAAAGAATAATTATAAAGTTCATGAGACCGAAGACCCCATTGGCTGAGCTTTTGCAGTAGCATTTCAAGTAATGTATTTAGAAACTGTAATACATACACTATTGTGCTCCCTTTGATCCTTTGATTCAGGCACTGGATTTGATGCATGGAATGTACATTGCTGTGACATCCAAACGCCATGTTAATACATTCCTCTCACTTTTATATATTTATAACAGGCAGGTAGGCTTTTTGTATTGTTGTATGGGCTTTAACTGTGCCCATTGTCCAACACCATCTTTATGAGGATGTCGTAGTGTTTGGAAAATCCCTGATTTGCCCAGAGCTAGCACAGCCCTTGGCAGCCCAGCTGTATCTCCTAGTTCACATGGGTTCTTGGAGTCGCTGGCACACAGCTCTGCTGCCATGGGAGCAAAAAATAACTTTGCCTCCCTCCCACTGCCTTTCTACTCCAGTGCAGGGGGAGGGAAAGATACTTAGTGCTGAAACTAGAGAGAGTTCCGGTAATAATAGGATTTTAGGAATAAATTATGAAGATACATGTATTTCAGGCAGTTTCAACCTGCTCCTAAATTACAGCCTGTAGTGCATCACTCCCCTACACACTTGGCTGAAAAGTACCGGGCTGAGCCTATGTATAAACTAAAATCCAACATGTTCAAAGAGTAGCATAAATTAAAAGTATGGAATAAGCTGTTAAATACATTTAGGTTTATCTTGAAACCACCATTTTCTTTCAAGATGTACAGTATACTCACAAGCACAGAGCAGCAGCTCCAAAAAACATCATCCTCCAACATTCCAGCTTTTATGGGCTTGCCTGAATTCAAAGGATTCTGCAGAAAAAGGAAACTTGAATCTTTGGGGGAAAAAACATTGATTATATAAGGACACTATTACAAATTCATATGGATTCAGGAAGAAAGGGAGTTGCTTATTGTAATTACATGACAGACTTTTAAGAATACCAAGAAAATTAGTTGATATGCCAAATTCTGTTATATATCAGCAGTTTAGAAAGAGAAACCTTGATTTCAATCCACTGTTATCCTATCTCTAAATAATAACGGTACCTCAAAAGTCTGATATAGTCTATGGCTTATTTGAGGAGCAAAATTCTACAAGAAATTAATTAGATGATGAGAGTCATAATTACAAGTTAAGTTTTATATTCACATATCTTATTTTCCTCCTGAGTTACTGAGCGTATGACATACACAGAGAAAATATGCACCAATAAAACATGTATGAGACGCTTTTTCATGCTTTCCCAAATCAATCCTAAATGGTTCAAATTATGTATGATTTCTTAGAACATGCCTTTCGTGCTGGTTACCATTCATTTACTTGAGAAAGGCCAAGAAGTCCCATCTAAGATAGTTCTGCCCTTTTAAAATGTTTATTTGTGAATATTCTTATTGCTGATAGTACATACTCTGTATTTGTCCTTTTGCCAGTATTTTTTTTTCTGGAACAGTTATTTCTTGTCTCTCAGTCTACATAGAGATTGCCTTGCACTTCTTTGTGGGACTAATACTGTTCTACACACAGTTTACTTGCATGGATTGTCAATGGAAACACAGTATCTGCTGCACCTTGAAGAAAGTCATTGCTCTTCATTGGTGTTTTTACAATCACATCCACAAGATGACAGACAGCTTTTATCATGGTCCCTTTCTTGTGTTGGAAAAAGTCCTTTAGAGGTCCACTCACCTGGCCTCATTCCTATGCTACCTGCCCTGGAACAGTGTTTCAGTATTGAAATAAAACACTTTGCATTAAATTATTTGCTTAAAACACACATGACATGTGTGGGTGGACACACTTGGAGCCACAACTGCAAGATGAGATTAGACCTAACTCCATAGAAACTATCAAGATTGATTTCAAAGGAGTAGTGCAAGAGCCAAAAGTTTGCTTTTCTAATGTAGGAAAATCAGAACAAAATTCATCCTTGCAATGGGGCTTACTCCATAAACACTTGTTAAGATTGAGGTGGCCTTTTTGTAATTAATTTCTTGATGTCCTTTTCACAATTAAGTGTCTCTCAAATAAGTTGGATAGATCATAAATACAGCATTTATACATTGCAAGTGACAAAATAATATATGACACTACCTGAGTAACAGTGAAACTGAAGGCTTAACCTGCTCCCTGTGGGTTTTTTGGTAAATACATCATGGGCATGAAATTTAAGCACAGCACATAAGCCCTTTGCACAGCACATAAGCACACACACAGCTGTAGTCCAGCTCACTGCTCAATCATCGTGATGGATTCCTGAAGTTCAAACCTGGGGATCAAGTGCTTGGGCTTCTCCCTCTCCCTGCTGGAGGATGTGGTTCCCCCTTATCAACTAAAAAACTGTCTGGGCTGGCATGAAAGGGCACACAGCAATGGGAAGGACTATTTCTGGAAAGAGTAGGAAGCCAGAAACGATTCCTCTGAGTGGCACAACTCATCCAGCCAAGGCAACACCAATCTGCCATCTTTTGCAATGACATTGAACACAAAAATTCTTTCCTACCTCTCTGGCAGTACCTTTTACCCTGATAAGAGCAGCTGCATATCACTTGTTATCAGGAGAGTGATTGCTGGGCAGGAGACATGTGTTATTGCTTCCTGGTTTTAAGTTTTAATTCTCACCTGCTGTGAAGAGATAAAATGAATTCCAGTTTAGCTTGACAATCCTGCCTGCACAGATGTGGTGTTAGAATACCACTGTGGTCTTCAGCTAGGTGACTGTAGATGACTACAGTGATTATCAAAAGTACTGGGTTTAGTTTCCCCCCACTTTAATCTGCATCAGTTTTGCCAAATAGTTTCACCTGTCTTTTTCACCCTAGAAAAATAAAGCTGGAGGAGGAAAGGAAAAGGCTTGTGCCTCCTTTGATGCAATACCTGGCACTTGAATCATACAGAACGTGGGAGCTGTACAGCCAAGACCTTCCTCTTTATGAAATTATTTGAATTGAAATTTTTAATTTCCTACCTAGATTAATCCTCTAATTACTATGTCATATTCCTTTTCTGGCTGAGGTACCCAGTACCTGCTCCTGACACTGGTGTATTTTGTGTATGTAAGTAAACATCCAGGGTGGAGAGGCACCTCTGAGGGCAGGGCACTCTGAAGGGTAGGAGGAGCTCAAGGTCATCACCCTGCAGGTGTCCAGCTGCACACTCATCTGTCTTCCTTGGCTGGGGAAGGGAGGCAAGAGCCAGTGCCTCTCCTTTTCTGTCATCCTTCTTGCTATCCCTTTGCTCCTTTGGCAGAGGAAAAAAGCCATGAAGACCAGAAGTAAGGAGGTTGTGTCTTGCAAGGTTGGGCTCTGACTGTCTCATACGCGTTTCATGTAGAGGGGGAATGGAAGAGTTGCAGCAAAAGAAACTGAGGGAGATTCAGCTCCAAATATCCTGTCTAATGGAAGTGGAGGATCCCTCCAAATTTAACCCAGGTTCTCACATCTCAGTGAGTGAAGCAGCATGACCATGCAGCTGTTCAGCAGGGGGAACACCCAGCTCCAAACTTCTGTGAGCTGAGTGCTTTGATTCCTCTTGTTCTAGATACTTCTATATAAAATAAGCAATTCCGTGGCAAAAGAAACAACTTATTCAAATTGGGACTTCTCCAGTTTTTCTTTTCATCATGAAAAAATAAAAAAGGAAATATTTGGGTCAGTCTAAACAAATTTCATTTACTTTTTCTGTCTGGCAACTGATAAAAAATTGCATGGTTCTAGTTCCACTGATATCACTCAATAATTTTTATAAATGTAGCAATGAATTTGCACTTTTTCTAAAGTCATTAAAGAAAAAAATCCCTAGGATACAAAAGTATACCTAGATGATTACTCTGTCAGTACCACCTCTGTCAGTCAAATTAGGCCATCTGCAATATCCCTGTAACCTACAATTTCTAAACTCACATCCAGCTACACCTATGCCACTCCTTTGCTTCCAGTAGCATTAGACAGGATTAGGTGAAGAAGGAATTGAGTTTTCAAGGTTAATTAAAATACTGTTGATGGTGACCAGGAAGATGAACTTTGAAGCTATTGGTAAAGAGATTTAGGTGCTCAGTGTGGGGCAGTGGTGCCCTGGCTTTCAAGCTCCTGAAGAGAAAATTGCCCCAGGTTCCTCATGGCAGTGAACCTGTGAGCTAAACACAGAGCGAAGTATAGCTGCTTTGGCTTCCCTAGGAGGCTCCCATCCTCTCTTTTCTCTGGAGGTCCTGTCTTCTCAGTCTGGTGCTTTACATCTTTAATAAGATCAATAATTTTTCTTGGCTTTAGCAGCTTCATGAATTCTGATTAAGCTCTGGGACAGTGGATGTGTATTA
The DNA here is from genome assembly GCA_013396695.1 of Sakesphorus luctuosus. Classification (NCBI taxonomy): domain Eukaryota; kingdom Metazoa; phylum Chordata; class Aves; order Passeriformes; family Thamnophilidae; genus Sakesphorus; species Sakesphorus luctuosus. The sequence goes on along the minus strand of VWZD01001639.1, from coordinate 1,896,726 downwards.
AGAATAATAGGCAAGAAGAAGATTTTAGTGCCTAGTCCAAGAGGCATGATAGTTTCTTCTTTAGGCAAACTGTTATTGATTTAATCTTGGGTTTTCTCAGCATGGGCTCTGTAAATAAAGTGCTAGCATGCAGTACACTTACTGTTCATCTCCTCTTCCCTGCAGACCAATTCTTTCTGAGGAAGACTTACTTTAATTGTTCCATGACTACTAATGTGTTTAATTAAGGCTCATGTGGTTAAGTCTTCGATGAGAAAATTAGATGTGCTTACAAGAATTAATATAGTAAGAAATCACAAAGCTACAGTCAGGAACAAAAAACTGGATTGGTCTCTAGCACTGCTTTTCAACCAAACACCAGAGTGTGAGCTTCTGCACGTCATTAAAATTCAATTAAGTATTTTGGGGGAAAAAAGCCTGGCATTGACAGGATATGTCATCTGACCACAGGAAGCTGTGCTGACAAAAATTCATAAAGTGGAAATTGGAAACCCATACTCTGAAGCTTTCCTCTATTAACAGTTTAACGTCCAACTGTGTAATATATAATTTATGAGAATTCTCTAATGTGATCTAGCCTTGCAATTTATTATTCTTATTTAGGAAGAAGTGAAGACCAAACTATTCTCTCTGATTTCTGAAGCCATTTTAAAATAATTTTAAAAATATACATCTCATGGTAGTTTTCCAAAGACCCCACTTTGCAAAACCCAATTTTCAGTTCTCAGTAGTGGGTTTATTTGGGCTCAGTTCTTGGCTATCATTTGCCTTTTGAAGACAGGGAAGTTTTCAGGGAATTAGATGTTTGGAGTGGAGAATTATGTGATTTTGCAGAAACATAGATAGAATTATATTGTTGCTTCACTGTTTTTCATGAAACTGTCATCTAACTGCAGTTCTGGATAACTCTTATTGTCAACTTTTGAGATTTCATGTAGCCAGAAACATCAACAAATTTTATTTCCATATGCTGAATGTTTTGTTTTCTATAGTCCTGTATATAGTTTGTGTTCTAAAAATGGATTTTTTGATTGCGTATAGTCCTTCTGTGACTACAGTAGTATCTAAGCATCTTGGTTTAACAACTTTATGGGGTTTGTGTATTTAAGTGCTTTCATTTCTGCTACTTTTCTGAAATGGACTATGTGGAAGAACATTCTTCGTAAATTCCTTTTTTTTTTTTTTAGTATTTACTACTAGTTGTAAGTCTCCACTCCATTAGGAGCCGCAAGAGATACAACACATGCCAAAAATACCATATTTGGGAGTAAGCCTACAGTGGAACCAGGATAAAAAAATCATGAACATGCTTTATTTGGGAAGGAATCTGTGCCTTTTAAGAAATAGAAAAGGAGGAGAGTGGCCAGAGAGTACTAAAATATTGACTAGGCTAAGAGACAGTACCTCACTATCTGAAAATATGCAGGAATGCAAGGAGAAGGAGCAGTCGATGAGCCCTGTGGTAGCTGCCTTGGAAAAGGTGACCGTGTCCTTCAAAGCAGTTACCTCTGCAGTTAGATTGGAAAGCAGATATCCACAGCCTTGGGGAATAGCTGGCAGCAGGATAAATATTCCACTAAGATGAAGCTGGGCGAAATGGAATCCAGAAACAGGGAAACTAAAAGTAAATGGAAAAGAGGCTGATAAGGAAAAGTGAAAGTGTGTGGGGACTAACAGAGATTTTTTTTCAAGTTATTTCAATCAAGATGCAAAACCTTCCTTAACTAATTTCTATTTGCATTTTAAAGTAGTTAGACAGCTTCTACTCAAAGTATCTAGAAGAGGACTAATCTGCTTCTGGTCAGTTCAAAGATGGCATAGAAGAGTATTCAAAACTTATTTGTCAAAAATGTAAACTCCACTGAAATTTACTTTAAACTTTTCCCCACTGCTGCTCCAAGACCTGTCCCAGACTGCTGTAACCAAAAAATAGGGATGGTGGTGTGGGGAAACTCAATTTTAGGGTACTCAGTATTATGGTGTAGGTATTTTATGTGTATTAAAAATAATAATAACAATTAACACTTCTGTTGGTTGTCTGGGTCTTTCATACAGTAAGAAGAAAAAAACTTATTAAAAACTCAACTGTACAAGCCTGAGTACTTAACACTACTTTAAAGTTACATTAGAAGAGAATGACTCCATGACTCTTGGGCTGGTGGTATTCTTATGGATCCCAGTATGACAAGAGGTGGGAAGTCCTAGGAAGGTCTCTAACAACACCATGGACAAAGAACAGGACCTATATCTGACCAGAACACCATTAATTTCAGTGGACTTGTACTTGCAAGAACTCATTTTATGGTGTGTGAGCACAACTTTCCTTTTTTATCTCTAATTCCATACACAGAGACAAAACAACTTCCCTAGTTATGCCATGGTGCAAAGTAAAGGAAATTTCCCTCTTAGTCCTTTGTAAAGATTCCTGTGTTTCCAGCTTAATCTAGCCTGTGCTGCTTTCCATGTACAACAAGGTTTAATTACATAGAAACCAAGATGAAATTGGAGGAGCCCAGTAACTATGGAGATTAGAGATCAATAATATAATACTATTTGTTTATAAATTATCCATAGCCTGCATACACTTTTGTAAAAGGGAAATGGGCAGCATGCTCCGTTATTTTTTTCTAAAATCAAGTGTGATTATGCTTTCTGCAGGTGACCTCCTCATTAATAATGTTATTTTCAAATTGTTTGATACAGTTTGGGTTAGGGGAGATGACTGTTTAGAGGAGAAATATAAAGCTCCTTCAATATAGAAGCCATATAAATATAGGAGTCATATAAAGCTACATATATCCATATGGGAGCCTTATAAAGCTACACCTGAAGGCTGTATGGTGAAAAGTGCTTCTTCTTTGGACCTTAGTGGGCACTACCAGGCTGTGTCACAACTCATGGTGTAATTAGGAAAAAGTTCTGAAAGCAGTAGCAGACACAAAACACAATTCACATTCCTAATTCTTTTTTCAGTTAAAACATCCTCATCATGAAGCTCACAAATGGAGGCAGTTATAATTTAAAGGCTGTCTCAGACAGCGATGGTGAAGAACCTGGAAGAGATTTCAAAACTTTGAAGTTTCTTTTCCTTTTGGACAGCTAGAACGCTTTTTGACTAAACACTGTTTATCTTCCTCCTTGCTTTTAAAGAAGCAACTAATCAGTTTTCCTGAGAGTATTTTCCACTGGTAAGTCAATAGTCATCAAAATTTAAACTCTTCACATGCTTCACTATTCTGGTAACTTTTCACTTGTAAGGAAAAGAATTACTTGTCATTAAAATAGCTTTCAGTGTTTTGTTCTAGTTTGTTTTCAAAATTACTTTGCCAAAAATGAATATTAAATGTGGAAAAGACATTTTACATTATTTTACAGTTTTAAGTAGTGCAAACCCAGAAGTGACCTGTTTTATGTTTCATTCGATGATGAAATTGTTTTCTTTCAATTTGGAATAGTATTTTTAAAAAAATTCAAAAATGCAACATCTATCTCCACAATATTTACATGTGTAAAAGGCAAAGTATGGAGAAATGAGAGCAATTTCAGAATAATTTATTGTAGTGTTTCAGTATGTCCAGAGAGCAAATGTAGGAAACTGGATAATATTCATGCATAGAAGTATGGTTATCTGGTCTGCATCAAGCAGCTAAGATGATAACTGATTTTATGACAAATCCCACTTTTGTAGCAATTACATAATTATTATATAATTGCCATAAGAAATGCCCAGTTTATGATTTCACAAGAGTATTCAGCATCTCCTCAGCTCGAGTCTAACAGCTAACAAGGTGTACATGTTAGCATTTCAACATGGGACTCTGTCTCTAGAAAATTCCAGCTTACTGTGCTTCCATTTGAATCACAGAGCCATCTCGGAGCATGCAAGCTGGTTTCCCATCGAAGGAAACTAAACCAGAATATGTGCTGTGGAATCCAGGGGACATTCAGTCTGTAGGGTAAGAGCAACACCAGTCTAAACTAGAAATATTTGTAAGACCAAGTCTTAAGCCTTCAGCCTTGGATTTTACTCTACAGATCCACTCCTCTTGGCCAGCAGTACTTGCTGCAGTATGGAGATGACTAATGAGAAGCGTTACTTCTCTGAGTAGTAACAAAGCATAGTACCCTGAGTGGCATCTTAAACTGATGTCCATTTAAGAAGATGGACAGAGCTCAGGATTTTCTGAAAACCTCCCATCCTCCACAGTGGCAACCATCCTGTATGAATTTCAAACCCAGCCATTCCATTACTCACTGCTTCCACCACATCCCATACTCAGCAGGTTAAGAAACTGCCATTACATTGTGTCCAACCTGAGACAGCTCACATGCTCCCTTAGTAAGCAGCAGTTTGATTTTAAGTTGGCTCTGCTGGATCTCAAAGTGCCTAAAGGCATTGGTCTCATCGGGCTGTGAATGTTTGCCCAAGCAGTACTTCCACCACGTGCAGGGATTGCACTAGTCTGCCTGAGGCATGGAGGGACTTGCAGTGTTGCTGTGGTGAACCCAAGCATGTAGAACTTGTTTTCCCATACCATCAAGCTTATTTCATCCTTCACTCTGAGAAACACCTGGAAACATTTGCTTTCCAATGGTATTTGACTATGAAAAGACTGTACTCATATATTCTTTCTCAGGGTTTTTTTCTTAAAACCTTCAGCTCATTATAACCAGCCTCTAAAGGTAGAACATGTCACCTGCTTTAAATGGAGGAGGAAGGCTAGAATTTAACTCAGAGGATCAAGATCCCCTCATTGAAAGCCCTAAGCCTGCTGCTGAATGTGAACTTTGGGAAGGGATGCTCTAGGATGCAGAAAGTTGTGTCCTGAAGGCCTCGACCTCTGATGGTCCAGGTAGGATCTGCTGAAATGCAGCACAGCTCCTCCTCTACCAGCATACACTTCTTCCAAAAGAAGGCAAAATCAGGGAAAAAACAGCAAATGCCACAATCTCGTCTTGACGTGCACCCAGAATACAATGTGAGTGTGTATCCAAGACAAGAAGTGAGTCTTTTTGACGCCTGAATTAAACGTATAATTACTAGCAACTATGAGGTAGGAGCCTGTATCCATGAGAAGCAGAGTCCAGGTCCAGCAGGAGCTTGGAAATGAGAACAACAACCAGTCATGGGAGCAAAATTTTGCCTTTGTAATCAAAAAAAGCTCCTGGCTCCCAGTTGATCTCCTTGCTTCCACTGAGATCAGCAAAGCCTCTGTCTCCAGGATCAGCAGGTGAACCCAGCGAGGGGCTGCAGGCCCCAGTCCGTGGCAGCGAAGCAGGCAATTAGAACGTGCTGGCCCACAAAGCACAGCTCCTACGTCAGCTGCCTTTTAGGAACCCTACTGGCAGCAACAGCCGCTTTGCTGAGCTTCTGGAAATACTCCAGATGCAGACTGTTCCACCCCAAAGCAGCAGAACTCCCATGTTATGCTTAGCATTGCAATCTTAATGCTCTTTTAGATTAGGATGAAATGGCTTTAATTGTCTAGATTTGAAAATCAACCTTAGGACAACATGAATCCAGGTCTTGTCTCCAAATGCATCATGTTGGCTCAAACTGCCACCCCACTTGGGCTTTCAGCAGCACTGGGGTTCAGCTGTCCCAGCAGCCCAATAGTTGAAACTATTGTGTAAAAGGTACAGATGAGTGTACCAGCAAAATTCTCAGATATTTGCTAAGAGTGGAGAAAAGGTGAGATGGAGTTGCCTGAAAGTGGAGATGAGATGCAATTGTAGGGCGTGCACTGTTGACTGGAACACACAAGATGCAGACAGACTCTTTGGCAGGCAGTGCACACACAAAGCACATTTTTAAGAAGCATGGAAGGCAGCCATGTTCTAATAGACTTTCTCCTTATCCTTTTTTTTAATCTCACTTCAAAGAAGAGGTCAGCACAATTCCTTTCGCCCAAGCCTTGTTCTTGGAAATGTCTAAGTCATTTAGACTAAAAAAAAGAGTAGGAAAATGTAGACTACAGAAAAAGAGCTGGACATGATCCCCTATCAGGAGGGATCACTGTTCTTGACCACATTCTGCCAGCAACTTCATTATGAGGATTTTTTCCACATTTGACACTTGAAGTCAATCATGAGGAGAGGGAGAGAGAAAGTGAGTGAAGAGAAGGCAGTGATGAAAATAATAAAAGATTTGATGCCTCCATTATCTGTCTTTAAATTACAAGAAAAAGATAGTAATGTGTTTTCACACTGTCAATATTGATATTTTTAAAAAGCTTTAAAGCATACAACCAGGTTTTGTAGTTAAGATGGGAAAACATTTTAAATAGGAAATGTGAATTTAATCCCCTCAATTAAATATAAAATATTTAAATACTTAACCTGATTGCTGCCAACTGCAATTTCCCATAGTAAGGAATTATGAGGATAAAGAACAGTTCTTAAAGGCACATGGTTCACATGAAACCAGCAAAGATCCTGGTCTGGAAACTGCACTTTTTCTGTGTATGTAGCCTCTTCCCCCTTCACACAAATTAAAAGGGGGAAAATGTCAAGTACTATTTTTTTAATGTGTCATTTAAAAAAAAAAAATTTCTTCATGTAGACTGTCTGGTAACTGTGTTATTAACAGCAGATATGGCAAAATGACAGAGATTTTCAGCCAGAAGAGTCACATGAAGCATCTGACATCTCATTTAAAGTACATAAGAAAATTCTTCTGGAGCAACTGAAGACCGATCTCACTCAATTTAGAATTCACACTTTGTGATTAATCACCTTATATATCAATCTGTATCTACATATATACACACATACATAATATAAATCCACATTCCCTGTATGTTCCTTTTACATCATTTTTTCTATAAACTTTAGGACAAATCCTGTTCTTAGTTATGATGGTGTAAAGTATAACTTTGCCGAAATACGGGTTCATGCAAAAATCTTTTTCCTTTCACAACTGCTTTTTTCGTCTGTGCATAATATATTGCTGTGCTGAGGACAAGATGTAGGCACCAACTGGCAACTGAGCAGTTATGTGAACTCACAAGGCTGTTTTCTCACACATTTGGAAAAAGCAGCAGATTGAAAGGCTCTGCTTGATGGCCTACAACTAAACACTGTATTCTGAATTCCACCTCTATCCATTTGAGGATGGGGTCATTATAAATTAACGTCCTCTTCATCTCTCTTCTGTGAACTGCAGTTCAATTCATGAGTAATACCATGTCTACAGAATTAAGTTTTATTTTTATCTCACTTTTTTCTTAAATGCTGCATATTCTAATTTCCTCCTCCTCCTCCCTCCTCCATGGCTGGCAACAGACCAGCTCTTTCATTATATTTGGAGCAAAAGAAACAGCCCACTGAATTTTCCCAAGACCACATTGTCAGGTCTTAAACACTTTGAACAAATAAAAATACTTATTTAAAAATAAATTAATTCCCATTTGTAATACAGCCTTCCACTGCTAATGACAGGTCTGATCTCTGCAGACCTAATTCATTGGGAGAGAAATAGAAGAAAGCTGAGACAGATAACTTCATCCTGTTCCAGGCATGTTGCTGGAGCTGTCTCTGGCAGCAGCTGGCTCCCTGCATAGACAGCCAAAGGAAGAGAGGACAAGCCAGAGGGTTATTCTCATCTTAACACTGGACAAAGAGCTCCTCTTTCCCTTCTCTCCTCCCAGCAGATGGAAACTAGGATGACTGGGATTGTAATTAAGCACATCAGCATGGAGGAAGCAGAGAAGAGAGAAGATTTGTGTCTGAGAAATTCCCCTCTCAGACTTTCTGGCCTGAGCCAGCATACCATCAGGCACTTAGGAAAGGCACCTACCTATAAGGCCAGGTTGGATGTATCTGGGACAAAAGGCTCAAGTGAGGAAATTCTCAGATAAGAATCATCCCTCTTCTCTGTTTACCTCAAATTTCATCATCTTAATAATGTAATAAACACTGTGGAAGAGGCTTTCTCTAGGTCAGAGGAGCTTAAGATCAATAGATATATACAAGGGGAAAAGGTAAACAGAGCAAGCCAAGTGTTACTGAATTACTGTGCTATCAAAAACATTTCTGTCAACTAACGCCAAGTAGACCCTCAGTATTTTTAAAAATAAGAGCACAGTGGCAAACAGCCACCTCTTCCCCTCCTCCCCCCAATGAAACACACAGGATATTCTAATTTCCAACATCATCAGTGCTGTATGTTAAATCTCACTGTGGGGGTGCCTTCTCTCATTGTCTATCACTGACAATGCCTACACTGATCCAGTTTGCTGGATAGTTTTGCACAGATTACCTGTTCTGATACCGTCCTAAAAGAGAGCGGACTGTTTTCTTGGAGGCTGACAAATTACTGGGTCGTGATCTGCAGACTATAGTGATATATCAGAAGTGGATGGTGTTTCAAAGGATAACTTTTTCAGTATTATCTTCGTAGTTTGTTTCTTTGGGGAAGCAGAGTATTAGTTTGTGTATGAGCCAAAATAACTCTTTGAAGCAAGATGAGGCAGTAGGTGCCAGAAAGGCCTTGTTCCATTAATTACAATTTGTCTAAAAACACAATATCCTATTTGCAGATTTCCAAGTAAGATTTTATCCTTTACTTGAATTAGCTCATCTGTGTAAGAAGAGTGTACTAGGTGGCTTTTATTCTTCCTAACTAACAATTACTTTTATATTGGAGAAAATAATCTTTGTACAGCTGAATTGCTGTTGCCAAGGACACAGTGGGAACACATTTTCTTCTCTGTGCCATGAAGACAAGACTGTATAAACCAATCTAATACCAAAACCTGATTTTTTGAGACACTGTGCATGTATTCTTATAAATAGCCAGAGACTTCCATTGCTACAGGACATCCTTGCAGAGCAAGTCTTATCTCACTTCTTTTTGATGTCTGTGGTGAACAGATCAGTCTTGAGATGACTTCTAGCAGATAGCTTTTAGCATTATGTCTGAAATCTCCCCTTTTGGTTTAGGCAGGGTGAATGGCACAGAGTGAATGGTATATCCTAATACTGGCAGATCACCAGAAGATTAATTTGCTCAGGTTAAAAAAAGGCAAGTTGTTTTCCAAGGATACAGAGTAGGACTTCAGCACCACCTTGCATGCTTGGAAGAGTCGTGTCAGGTGTCTGTCATGACATGGCTGGTCATGGAGGAGATAGGAGTGCAAGTCAGTCAAGTCTGTCCTGCTCTTACCCACAGGTTATCTATTTGTAACATCCTTTCCTTTAAGGACTACCACCCTGGAGATGCCTGTCTGTCAGGATATGCCCCATGCCAGAAACCATCTGTCCAGTCCCAGCTGGATGGAGCAGAGTACCTCCCAGGAGGCATTGAATTGATGTTTCTAAAACAGGACACAGCTTTCATCTGAAGAAGAGACAGTCATTGGAGGTAGTGGTGAAGAAGATTAGTTTAAGAAGACTCAGAAGTCTTAAATATGAAGGTGAACAGTTTTGGACAAATCATGGTATTGTGGAAAATGGCTTTATGCTCTGAGTTTCTCTCAGATTTGTACAAGTCAACACCTAGAACAACAGTCTGCTATACAAAATTTCCCGTGGGATTAACTGCAACATGAAATAATTTAGCTAGCTATCATCTAAGTAAAGAAAAACACATCAACCATCTTTGTCCATTCACTCACTCTATTTTTAGAGCTGTCCTAACATTTAAAATATCTCCATTTAACTTATAATATTAAGATTCAAGATAAATCTTAATACTGATTTCTACTGTAAAGCATTTGAGATATCTACAGCAAAACACTACATTTCCATTTCTCAATCAACAGCCTCTTATTCGGTGCCATTTAAAACCAGATATCAATGTCTGGCTTTGAAGCAGCTATTTTAATTTGATCATTGTGTAAATGCATATACTGCAAACTACATGTGGTAAAAAGGAAGTAATTTTTAATCCCTCTATTAATCCAGTATCTACTGCCAATATGACACCTTTCTACTTTGTCTGCCCCCAAAACACAAGTTAAATTACAACATGGGTTGAACTACATTAAAAAATAGAGAACGTTAACCCTGTGTGTTCAATTTTAGCCAAAATTATACTATGACTGATATATAATATCTGCCAGTACCGTAACAGTACTTGCAATAGAATCTGGCAGTCCTATTGGGGATAAATTTAATGCATATGTTTTATTCCACCCTATCAAGGAGACAGAGAAATAGACATGTTTTTTATTTGAGAGACAACTGAAGGAGAACTAGCCAAACTACAGAAGACATAAAAGTCAAGTAATAATAACAAAAAGATTCTTTGAATCAATTGGTAAGATAAATACTAGGTCTTTGACATAAGCCCTATTTAAACATGCTACAGACAAAATTGGAGTTGCAGGAATCTAAAAATATCTCTGAGAGCAGAATAAGTGCAACACATGCACCAGTAGTTTCGAAAAACAGCTGAAAAAGGAAATTACACTACAGGTCCCAAAATATCATATGTTGCTTTATTTTCTCAAATAAAACTCTTCATAAAAAGGCTGACACACTGGTCAGACTAAAGTTCTAACAAGTATCAATTGCTTTAAATAAGTAATTCTCTTCTCACTGTGATGGGCTATTTCACCTGATTCTCTGTTTTCTGAGCCCATCTGCTTTTTTGCAGTGGGATTTAGATGGATGCCCAAAGCTGACCTCCCAGAACAGTTATATGAACATTTGGATGCAAGCGGCTACTCTAACCATAATGCTGATAGCCACAAAGAGTTGGATGAAAGATGTATATAATTGAGGCTCATCTTTTGTTTGTTTGTTTGTTTGCTTGTGAGCAGTTTCTTTCATGTTCTGTTATTGAAGTACATGTGTCAACTGGCTTGAGAGGATAACCTTGTAAATTAGATCTTTGATCTCAAGAGTTTATTTTATCCTTGCAGCGAGGAAAAATGAATTGCACTGGCTGGCAGAAATAAACCCTCTCTTGTCTTTGGTCTACAGGTGCTGCATCCTTCTGGGGTCACCGTAACTTCCACTTCCATCACTAGATACTCTCTTTTGCTACAGAATTAAAAAAAGGCTTCTTCAACATCACATCATAACCTGCTGAAAGCTTTACAACTTCTGGTTTATTTTATGAACCATGCAGCTGGCTCGGACTTTTGCTTCTGTAGAAGGGATGCATTTGACAAAACATGGAGCTGAGACACAGCAGAGCCCTTCAAGGTACTCTGATACTGCATTAGAAAATAAAGTTTAATGGAATATTCACTTAAAGTAAACTAAAAATAAACAGCGGAGGAACTGGACTTCACACCAATCTATGAGATTCATAGTGAAGCCATTTTATTAGACATAGCACACAGCTTATATAGGGTTAGGACTACAGCTTATTGGCTAGAAGAGTTAACACACCACCACGCTAGAAACTTCAATTGGTTAGAACCTATCTCTCACAAGTTCCGTGTTTATATTATTTCATCCTGGCTATTTTCGTGCACCTGCAGAGTGCTGTGTATTCCTACTATGTGAATTCTTGGGGAGTAACCTCCTCCCTATCAGCCAGCAGCGGCTGAGCTCTTTGCCGCTTCTGGCTGATAGCTGAGTCTCACAGGGCTTTCTATAGATCTGAATTGCTCACTTTTGATTTTACTGTAACAACATTCACTGACTGTTTTTTGGAGTAAAACACAGTTTAGAAAGGCTACTGCATGGAAGACTGCAGACTAAAAAGAAGTATCTGCTCTGAAATGTTGAAAAGAGTATGTGATTCATCATTACTCTCCCATTACTTATGTCAATGTATAGAGGCATTTAGCATTAGGGACTGTTTTGCTGTCTACTACATGTACACAAAAAAGGCTATGGGGAATAATACCAGTCCTGATTCAGATCACCTGATTCATGTCATCATGTTCTTACCATCTGCACTTCATTTAGTTTCCATATTTTCATTACAGCCAATCTGTGCTACTACAGAAATAATGTTTAATGAAAATTGCTTTACATGTCCTTCCTCCCCCTCCTTCCTTAGACTGATGTAATTAACTATGTGTTTTTGCTTCTATACTACTAAAAGAAGTCATGAACACAAAAGAACCTTCCCATTTCATAGTAGGTAGATACCTGTAAAAATAATAATTTTTAATGGCCTCAGAATAAGTGCAGGTAGAATAGGCAGGATTAGTCAAGAAAAACTCTCCATTAATATGCTTCAGAAAAAAAGTTTAAAGCATTATTTTTAGGAGTTCCACTGAATGCTTAAAACCATTTATACACGGAGCAAAATAATTCTCCGCACAGAGTTGTCTTACAACAGACTGCATCCATAGAGGTCAAAGTAGTGCTTTGGATCTTACTCCTCCTTAGATCATTCAGGTGACCTGGCAGCACGTGCTGTAGAATTAGACCAGTCTTACTGATTAGCATCATGTAGTGTAAACAAAAACTTCATGTACCTGTACATAGAATCTAAAATGTATGCTGCAGAACTAAACAGATAGTGAGATGCCATACCTAGAAGATCAAATTTACTTCTTACAATCTTGGTATCTGAAAATAATCAAATTCTATATTGACAAAAATCAGCTTTTTTCTATAGGAAGTCATGCTTTCAAGCTAACTGACAACAAAACAGGAACAAGGGAGTAACTCTTCTCTCCTTCCAGTAAGCACAAATACTTACACATCTTCTTCTGGAGAGCTGTGATTCAGACAGGACAGCTAAGAAAGTGCCTGTGGGAACTCATCTTTCAGAAGACAGATGTTTGAAAAAAAAAGGTAGTTCTCTAGATCTCGGAGAGTCAGAAAACATAAATATCTAACTGGTAAAGAAAGAACATGATCTCAATGGAGGCTACAGGGAGATCTAATTTTGCTTAGTTTAATGAATTTGACATATTGATGGGAAGAAATCAGGCCTAACATACCTGCATTCTAACTTTGCAAGCTTGTTATAAAATGCCAAACTTAATGCTGATGAAGAGTCGCAGCATAGCAAGTGGGCTGAATGAACCCACTTGCTAAACATTTGTCTTCCTACAGCACCAAACAGGAGTCTATCTTTGGAATTTTAGGATATTCTGCCTCTTTCTTGCTGTACAGACAGTCTTTGGCTTAGAAAATGGATCTGGTTATTCTGGAATTGCCCTGTCAACAGTAAAAGAGTTGTAGGTACTTACGAAGGGAAGGACTTACCCCCAGGAGTTGCACTTCTGGTTCCTCTCCATAATCACTCGGCTGAGCAGAGAAAACACAAAGCAAGATGAATTATAGTGTCATAACAAAGGGGTGGTTGTGGGGAGGAGGGCAGTTTCTCAAGCTCAAGTTTTTATGCTGTTGTTCAGAACAACTTGCTCATCTTGCTCAGGAGGCTGTTTTAGTGCTCTTGTGAACGTAACAGGTTCTCTAGCTAAAAATGCAAAAACCAGTGTGTTATTTTGAGATACTGAAATTGCTGTGGTGAATATGCTTTTTGCCTTTTTCCTTTAGTTGCTTTAGGATCAAAACCTCTCCTCTCTGATCACACAGGTGTATATATGCTGGCTATCATATCAGGGTTTGGATCATACTTTACAGAAAAGAGCAGAACTGGATCTATAACCACCGCCTTGACTGATCTGCCAGACATGGCATTGTCTGTTTCATTTCTGAGTTTGTCACTGGGGAGTTCTCTATAGGGACCAGCTCCCCATCAGCCTTCTGTCAGGCTGCTCTGGATGCAATTATTCTTTGATTTACCTTTGAACATGTGGTCTTCACTCCCCTTTTTCTACATTTCAAATTACACTTTTCCAATGCCTGCATTTACAACTTTTCCAGAAGAAATAAGTGTCTTTTTAGGTTTAATTTATTAGAAATATTCTTAAGGAAGCTATCACACAACACAGAGTACATATTTTGCAAGGAAAATACAGAGAATGGCAAATGAAGCTCAAAAACTCCCATGAATTAAACTAAATAAACTATTTAACAAAAGAATGCAGGCCTAGTAATATGCACACTAATGGCAGTAGCAAAGCTCCTATTTACAGCACTTCACTGGCACAGGAACACACCTCAGTCTTTCGTTATTCATTCTGGAGTTGGCAATCTGTTGTAATTCTGATGTTAATTACATTAGCTATTAAATATATTTCTGTTCTGTCCAAAAAATTTACACATATATGCATAACACAACAGAACCAGTTCTATTCAAGTTCTGATTATTATATATAGAATATACAGAAAGGAGAGCATTTACTATTTTGATACTGATTTTATTTTAATAGCTTTTAAGTATTTTTTAATTAACTATATTCCTTCATCAGTAGTGAGAGGTTTGAATGACAATACATAGAACCATCCAGTGTCTGTTGGTAGTGATAGATACACATATATTCACACATATGCTACGCAATAATCAGTGGATGATGTCAAACATATCTTACACAAGCAATTCACATCTTTTATGAACTGAGATGCTTTGAAATCTTTCATTTTTTGATGATTTTGGGCCATCTTCATGTTATTAGTGGACAGATAGTAGTAGCCATAAATCTTACTAATTTATAACAGTTTAAATGTATTTTTTTCTTATCCCAGTGGGAAGAAATTCACCTTCGCTATCTGGATGCCATAAGACTTCAATCGACTTTTAGGAACGATCTCAAGCAAGGAAGATGTTTGAGCCGCAGCCCATGCTAAAGAGAGGGCAGTCAGGAGACACATTCCCAGCACCCTTGCTCCTTACTAGTACTTTTACTAGGTGTAAATTTTACCCTTTATGGAAGATGCTTAAGAATGAAGGCCAAATTTTAAACTACCATCCACATGTCTTATCATGGTGAATACAACTTCCTCCCTACCCTCCTTTGCCTCTCTTTTTCTTTTGAAAGGATACTTGTGAGTGTAACAGAGCTCGAATCTGACAAGATGTCATTATTTTAGATATATCATCTAACTTCAGGCAAAAAATGAATGCAAAAAACTACATGCCTAGTCAGCTAGCAAAGAAAAAACAAGTATTGTGAGTTTATTTGGCTTTCAACAGTGCTTTACAGTTCTGCTTCTAGACCAGCTGAGCTGCAGAAACATTTCAGATTCCAAATGGACAACTTGAATAGAAACATGCTAACTGCAGAATGATCAATTTTTTAATTAATAGATATAAAATAACAATTAAATTTAGTGCTTCAGGTATGCATTAACTAGAAAATTCCGCACACAAGACAGTTCTGAAAAACTTCATAAAATCAACTGTTCCTTCTAAGAAGCTTTAGTAGTTCCCAGCTTCCAGCCATACTATCCTCAAAGCAGTATCATGGATGCCACCTAAGCCATTGCAAGTCACCAGCACAGCACACAGAATCCATCAGATCAAAGTGTGATATATTTTATTAGGACACTGATTTTTAAAATGACACTGAAAAGATTTTCAAATTGAATTTCCACGTTCAAGTTCCCATGAAATCTGAATGGTCACATCTGTAGTAAACAATACAGCTGAAATCACATAATAACACTCACACATAAAAAATAACTCACTGTTATTTAGCATTTTTTTATTGAAGTGCAGCACAGATACTCTCCCTGAAACGATTACTCCAAAATATTTAAGAACATAGCTGTCAAAAATATTAAATACATACATTTAAAAAAATCTAAACCATGAATACTTAACAATCTAAGACATATGCACAATGTAATTTCTTCATCATTTACAGTATTTATCTCAAATACTGTAAAAGGATGCAAGTCTGAAAATATATGTATTTTAAGCTACCACAGAGCATAGAAAATATAAGAAAATATTCACTACCATTTGGCAAAATATAAATATTGTACCCCAAGACAGAAAACAAATGTACTTCTTTGTGTGCCACAGATCATTCTTCATCACAAATCGTTATACCAGAGAGCTGTTGCTCATGGAACAGCAACTCTGGTGTTAGAGGAGAAAAACATGCTCAAAGCTTGTGAGCAGGGACACAGCAGTCTGTGAGAAGGCATGTTTAGGTACTTAGAAGTTTAATTTAGTTGGATAAGAAACAATGTAATGTTTTCCTGTTGTTAAACATTGCCATCTGTATCTCTGGCACACAAATTAAAAAAAGAAGGGTGTGACCATTAAAAGGACGTGTCCTGAGATTTCCTTCTTCAAGGGGCAAAGAGGTTAAAATGGAAAAGCTGATCTGTATATAAATCAGGAACACATGTGGTAATGAGAACAAACAGCAGCCAACAGGCAGGCAGGGAGGACTTCCCCAGGCAGACACAAAATGAGATGGACAAAATATCATCTACTGGAAAAGCAAAGGAAGAAACTGATGTTCATTTGTCAATTGGTAAGTTTAACCAATTCTATTAAGTCTTTGTGATTATTTAAGGACTCATAATTAGCTCTTGAGTTTTAAAATTTGGTTTCACTGAAAAGCTGTCTGTCCAGTACTGCAGAGCAGCATTGCTTTAGTGTTAATATTGGTTTCTATCTGTACAAAATCAGGGGTGATCTTAACATGTGTAACAGCATCTATGTGTTTGGCAACTGAATGAACTAATAAAACAGTGCAGACGTGTAGACTTCCTCTTAAAATTATGAAATGTTTGTGTCTGCAGCCTACCTACTGGAAGTAGATACCAACAGCCAGTCTCCTAATCAGGCTGAAACAGTTTTACGTAGTTTCTTTCGAACTAAACAGAATATTTAACATAGTAAGTTACACTTCATTTAAAGCTATGAAATATATCACAGTTGTCAATAATAACCCATTTGATACACCAGTGGCAGGCCCCCAAAATATTAAGTCAATTAAAGTAAGTCTTTATCTTCACTTTAAGAACTATTCCTTGACAGAGGCAAAAAAATTAAAGAAAACATTACGGATCACAAAGCACTGAATTTTCAAGGGTAAAGTCGTACCAAAACCTTGATAAATTCTCATTGATGTCGTAGGTGAGCAGTCGGTCAGGAACGTCGCTATGGGTGCCCTGTACTGCTAACACATGTGGTGCAAGGGCAAAGGGGACGTCGCTCAGGAGGTCTGACATGAAAGGGCTGCTTTCCAAATTTTGACTCCTTTGATTTCCCACCTCTGCACTTGATACAGTCAACTGTGATCTCTAAGGAGAACAGAACAGACATTTAGACACTACAAATCAGGCAGCTACAGCTTTTTACTTAGAACCACAATGACCTACTAATAAAGTGAAACAAGAAACAAAAAATAAATAAAAGCAGGTTCAGCGTTCAGGTAGATCTAAATCAGCAGTTCTCAATACATGTTCATAAAATTCTTTGGCTCAGGGTGACCTGAATTAAGGCTAACACCAACAATAGATCTTTTGGAATGATTACTGAGGTATCTCCTAATGTTACTCTGCATTTGTGAAACCCATAAGGCCGGTGGACTTTTTGTCATTATGTTCAATCTTGTTAAGAGGAAGCTACTTTATATAATTCTTTTCGTAACTGATGAAGCTCCATCTTTTGTTCCCCCTGTGCCTTTTGAGAAGTTGTCCAACAAAGGCAGGATTTTCATGATAAAAACATTCCTATCCCAGTAATTTCAAAATATTAATGATCTTGCTTTTCAATTTGAAATAGAATTGCACAACTGGCTGATGAAGTCCATTATATATGGCAATGTATACATTGCCAAGTATATTCTTTATAGAAAAACACATTGAAAACAAAAAGAACAACAGCAACATCTGAACCAAAACAAATAATGAAATAAAGAAATCCTGCCATATGGAAAAAGTCAAAGCAATTTACAGAAAATGCCAGCTGATAGTATGCTGCACCTAATAGACTTGTAAGCTTATATATTGACCTACCAATATGACCTTATTACATGTTTATCCTAAAACTTTTACCATGTTAAAAACAGAGAAGACTAGTTACTCTGCCTTTAGAAATCAAATCTAATTTATTTTATTATTTATAGCAATATGATGCTATACAGACCAATAGCTTTTGCATCAGGCACCTTTAATGATGTTCCTGATAATGGGCTCTGAGTAACCTGGTCTAGTGAAAGGTGTCCCTGCCCATGGCAGAGGGGATGGAACTAGATGATCTTTAAGATCCCTTACAACCCAAACCCTTGTATGATTCTATGATCTCTAGGTGTAAGATGTTGGTTATAAGGACTAATATATTATATCAGCAAACATACAGAAACATTCAGTAATTTGTTCAAAAGTGCTTAACAAGACATGTCAAAGCCACAAACAGAGACATCGATTTCTGATTGCAGTCTTGATTTCTTCCTTTAAACCTTCCATACTCAACACACAGCCAGAAAAATCCAAAGCTTACACTGTTATTAGGGAAGGGAGAGCACTGAAAACTTTAAACACTAATTTGGTGTTCAACAGATCATAAGAGTTAAATGGATCTAATTGTATGGAGGTTGCTTTCATCCTAAATTATTCTATGATTTTTAGAGGAGTTGTGCTGCTCAACATCTGACCTATGCTGGTGTTGAGTATCAGATCATGGCTGTTACAGACAACCTGAAGTGGTTGTTGTTTGATGGAAGGACAGTTTGGGTGGTGGGATGGCAGTAGGTGCTGTGTTTTCTAGCCTGGAGTATGTAGCACAGCTAAATGTTTAGCCAGGGAAAAGACACTCCACCTCCTTTCCAAAGGAAAGACTGGATTTAACTTGAACACAACCTGAGTACTTGTCATTCCTTACACAACCCAACATTTCATCCAGTAGGACAGATAAATCAATGCTAAAGCTTCTATTAATCTGCCAGCAATGAAACAGACACCCTTGCCAATCTAAGTCTGTTCAGAGCCAGTACTTGGTTTGGGTGATGGAGGGAGCACCCTCCTCCACGAGCTGCTGGGACAGAACGGGTTAGTGGTGCTGCACGCTCTGAAATGGACACTCATTCAGAAGCTTTTGTTCATACTCACAATGACTTGAAACCTAAAGCGTAAGATAAACTTCCCAAGATCAGTTACTATCATGTCACAGGATAATAATGTAAAAAAAAAATTGGAAGGTCAACAAGTTTATTAGAAAGAACAACTGCTACATATAACTGCTAACCTTACTGGTTATGATCCAATAAAAACAGAGGAGCGATATTCTCTAAGCTAGTGTAATACCAGCATGCCTGTCCTACGTAATTCCTACAGCTACAGTTTACAGATGTTTCTTCTTGTTCTTTGTTTTCCCTTGCTTTCCTTTTCTCAGTTCTCTATACTTAGGAATAGCTACCAGCACTTCAGAAAGCAACATACAACAGCAGAGGCAAGAGCTGATAAAGAAGATTTCTTTTGGCTTTCCTTACTGATTCTGATATCTTTAGTGGTCATGGAAAATAGGAAAACTAGCAAGTAAGTCAGGAAGATAGCCTGCATAGTTCTACTACTCCAGCTTTCAAAGCTCTGAGCAAAAAAACCATGGGTAACAGCACCATAAGCATGTAAATTCAGGAAAAACTCTAAAACCTCTTGTACTTTTCTTTTTTAATGAGCCCAGTTATCTCCAAGATGAGGATGAGAAGACTTTAAAAGAGATATTAGCTTCTATACCTGCTCATTGATAACACTTAGAGGGAAATATTCCTTCTTGTCAGGGCCAAACAGGCTCAAGTTATGCAAGATAACAAAATTCATAAGCATCTTCTGCTATAGATATATTCTATTCCTAAGAGCACTGCCAAATACACAGAACACTTATTTAAGTTATTTATTGGAAAGAATCCCCACAACACTTCAAGTAAGTACTTAAATTTGCAGCTGCTGTAAACTTGAAAACTTCCCTAATTGCTACTCTGCATGAATTTGCCATATTCCCTCTTGAAAGAAATAACCTGTGTATCATTCCTTGAGGTGCTGGTATTTGTTTGTATCACATCATTCCTACACTCTGCAGGGGAGGCAGAAAGTCCCAAAAGAAAAACAGGATTGCATATAGGCATCTATTAAATATGATCTTCAAAGACCCTTCTGCCTCCACTCCTGCATTCCAGTGAAAAATGATCCCTCACTCACTGTCCTATCTCTTCCCATTACTCAGATGATAATCAGAAATCACTAGAATCTAATGTTTATTTTGATTGTCAAATTATACTTTTATGAACACTTGTTTATGTCTTAATTGTCCCACAAGCCAGATGAACGCGATTTACGATGTGGACTATCACATGAAAAATTAACTTCAAAGAGAGGAAAAGAAATTCAAATAGAGTACAAAGCCTCTTGTATCTTCTTTTTTTTCTGTAGAAACCTTACTTTTGTTAGAATGGTGCTAAATGGACAGCCGTAGAAATTAAAACCCTTTCAGTACAGAGCAGATACCATGTATTGATAGAGCAAGAACCAGCTTTTCTTACTCCCAAGTCCCACTGAATATTTGAAAGCAAGACTGCAGTAAGGTAGGATGAGTTAGATTAGAATTATTTTACTCCTAAAGCACCATTTTACCACACTCAATCTCTGCATACTGTCAGTGAGGTTCTTAATAGTCTATAGATTCTGATACTATTTGAATAGTTAAAACAGTATCATAAACTAAGCCTGAAATGGCTGAGAGCAACGTAGTACAGATAAGCCAAGAACAAAGAAAAGTCTCAGGTAAGTATAACAAATGCCATAATCTGATCTTAGATCCAATGGTCTTTGGGTCTCGGTTTCCCAGCCCCTCATGAGAAGGTCTTGAGCCTGATGTGACAAGATCCGTTTACAGCGTAAATGGAAAAGGAGTCCAGATTTCCTATTTCAGTTTCACACATAAACCACTGCTGTCTCTTCCATGAAAATTGCTATTTTCATTATCTTGAAAAGTTCACATTCACCTTTTAGTTTTTAACAAGTCACATTTTATATTATTTTTATTGGACTGATATCCCAATGAATTATGCAATGGGAAAAATACAAAACCTGGGGAAGACTATTTATTAGTCCAGTGTGGAAAACCCAAACATGGTAGAAAAAAAACACTGGCCAAAGTTAGCCTGGAACGTTTATTGAAGATAAGTTGCTGCAAAACTTGGTTGCATTTTCAGTATAACTCCTTGAATATTGTGGAGCCCATCCCTTTATATACTGATACAGTGTTACAGCATATATTATACTATCTATTAGGTATCTATATACAAAGAAAAGAGTTCCAGTCCTGAAGAATTCAGGCTGCAAGAAGTAATTTTCAGTTCTGCCTAGAACAGTCATTGCAGGCAGTAATGACTCTTACCCTTTGCTGTGCAGGGCTATTTGTGAGCACTCCTGCAGTGATATTTAGATATTGGCTTCATGTGCAAGATTCTATCAAACAAGACATATTTTTGTGCTTCAAAACTATAAAGGAATCCTTTAAATGAACTAAGACATTTCATTCATATGCTGGAGAATCCACAGGAGAGAAGAAACCTTGATGAAGCCAACCATACCAACAGGATTTCACAGAGCCTGTGGTAATGTAATGAAGTACTGGACAGTCCAGGAGACAACATCAGTCGCTCCTTGGTGCTGAGGTCACCCAAGCTGGTTCCAATGCAAACACCAGCTCAAAGCAATGTGATGCAACCAAAGTCAAGGTTATGAAATGACTTATGCTTTCATCCATGCTTTCTTCAAGCATATATAGAACTGCAAGTCCTAAAGAATTTGATATCCTACATTAGTCACACTGGTTTCTACTTAAATGTCTAACATTTATCCCGAATACAATCCATTCAGAGCATATTATCTGGACATTAGCTAAACTAAGCACTGCCAATGCTATGACATACAATCTTGTTATCAGAAATATTAATTGAACTGACCAAGTAGATCCACCGATTCACATTTCACCAAACACCAGGGACTCAAAAAAAATCAGATAAAATTACATAAGGTATGGCAATAAAATTTAATTCAAATAATTTATTTCAAATAAGCAAAGTGTCTTCTTCAGTCTTGGTTTACGCTCCAAAAGAACACTTTAGAGTGTGATGATTGAAGAGCTCTAGCAGCACTTATGCCCCCTCAGTAGAAGGGTTCCTCTTCTTCCTGCCTCCCTGTGCCTCTCTGGAGGCCCCTGAGCTTTAGGGCATTGTCTTTGCAGGTCAATTTTGGACAACATTCCCCTCTGCAACATGAATATTGTGATCAGAATTATCTTAGAAGAAAGAGAAAGGTGTGGGTTCAGTAAGGAATGGTTCAGTTCCTGTTCCTTCGAAGTACTATGCAAGCTATTCATAGCAAAGATCTCAAACATTAAAATAAGCAACATGAACAATATTCAGCACACTGTGCTTCTGCCAGTGCCAAGAAATGGTACTAACTAGGCCAGATTCCTTTCTCCTTTTTTTCTGTAGCATGTATGCTGGAAGATTAAAAAGTTCATGAAGTTTACTATAGAAAGTGAACTGCAAGACTGAAGAACTGTAATTGAAAATGCAGGCAGCACCAGCCATCCAGCAGTGCATTGGAACTCACAACATCAGAAGTGAAGGACAAGTCAATATGTTGCAAAATGAACAGACAAGTCTGATAAATGCTGATAATGGATTTGTTTTATAACTTCACTGCCATCCAGAAGCAGAATGTACTTACATTTATTTCACTGCTACTTTCATGATGTACTACAAAATTCAGATAACTGAGTTTCAATATAGCCAGAGAATATACTAAGAAATTAATTTAATATAAAACTTAAATTGCATATTAAAATAAACAGTATTTAAATGATCTGTTTTAATTTAGCAGCTACATTCGGTTGATGTAGTTAGTGATAACAAGATTTTAGACTATCTCTACTGCTTCAAGCAAAAAAACATGCTGAAGACTTTTTGGGAAGCTGATGTCCTGAGAAGCAGGAGCTTAGACAAACTTGGTCTCTGCATCCATGCCTCTCTACCTCTTGTTCCCAACCTCTGCTACTGCAGAAGCTCCAACAGGGTAACCTGCTACAGCAGAAAATAGTCGACAGCTTCTCTGAGATGGTAGATGTTTATGAAGCAGAAACTCTAAAATGAGGGTTAATACTGTGTTCTCTCATTATTATAAGTATATGAAAATCCAAGGATTTGAACATGAAAGAAAGCTGTCAACAAAAAAAAAAGAACTTAGACAATTTAGCATAAAAAGGAAATATTTAGTAAACCTTTTTTCACACAAAAATAAAGTCAATACATTTTCCAGCAATTTAGAACAATTGGCAAAAGCATAAACCAGAATTAGGTTCTTTTAGAAGAAAAGGTAATCTGTCCTTGAGTAACTGAGGGAGTCAGCAACATCAATGAAATGTCTCCCTAGAATGTCAATATCAATGAGAGAAAAAAGACAGAATAATAATTTCCATCAGAGGAAAGGAAAAGGAAATTCTCTTGGATTTGGTTTTCAGAAAAGAAGATAAGTAGAATGATCAGAAAAGAATTACTAGTCTTGAACCTAGGTGAAGCTTCCTTCAGCAGTACCTGGGAGCAATATCCTGAGCCATGCTTTCAGGAGTTTTGTTAAGTAACTAAACCCCTGGATCTTCCTAACGTCTCTGTCCTCAGTCTTGAAGAATATAAATGGATTCTCAAATAGATGTGAGAATAAAAATTGCTACACTACGTAATGTGTTCTGAGGTTTTTATTGTGCCGCTCAAATTGCAAGCATGTGGCAAGACAAGCAGTACATCCTGTTGAGAAACTTAAAATATTCTAATGCCAAAAATGTGAATTAGACAAGTATCTCCTACCACAGCTTTCCACCTGCTCTCTCCATAGAGGTTCGAGTCAGTAAGAGATAGGAAGGATGAATATCTGACTTTCATTTACTCCATACACAGTCTGTAGCTGGAGCACTTCTCAACACTACCTTCAGTAAATACGTTACCAGGAACCAGAGTTTGTAAAGCTTCAGTCTGCAAACAGCAACAAGACTGAGTTGTCCTTAGCACCTACTGCTCACACTTTTAAGATTTGGGAATAAAAGCGTGATGTCTCTTACAGAATTAAAGGGCAAAATAAATAAACAAACAAACAAATGAATGAATGGAAACAAATATTAGTAATTTCTTTCAAATAAGGTAGCCTCTTTGGCCCTCCTGGTTCTCTATGGATGGAAAATAATTGGACCACAATGAAGAGGAAGAAGGGTACTTTTTTTTGGTTTTTAACATAGATTTGTTTTTATCAAGCAGGACTACTAATTGTATTACAACACTAGAAACATATTCTTAGCATTTGTAATACTGTGAAAGAAAAAAATTGCAAAAAGTAATCTTACATTTTATCTTGTGTTTTTAAAAAGTGCTTTAGAACAAAATTTGACTACATGCTTCGCAATGTACTGTCTTTCACAAGGAGGACAAGAGTTGTGAAGTTCTGGTTTGGTTTTTTTCAAGGCAAAAATTACAGCAGTAGTCCATTGTGGTGAAAGAATCAAACCACACTGATGGAATGTACAGAGAAACATATTTCTGTCTTACTGATATTAGCATTCTGGACTGAAATGGGGAGGTTTTCATGCCATGCTTTCTTTCCAATAAAATGGGCTGCCCACCATTGTTTGTGGTGAGTTTTGTGTTTGGTTATTCTTTTTCCCCTGAAAGTGTCAGTTCAACTAACCTGGTTATTTTACTTGGTGTTTAGAGTAATTATTAATAAGCTACTCCATACTACAGTCTTTCACCCACCATTTTACGCTATTGCATCACATTGTAAATATCACTGTACCATCAGGCTGTATTCACACACAATCTCATCAAGTGATGTATGAGGTACATTGCATTTTAGATCAATTTTAATATTTGGAAAGCCCAGAAGGGCTGTTCTGAGAGACAGGATGACTGACCGATCAATTTGTTGACAGCAGCAAAATGAACCAGCATTACCAGCTTTTAGTCTAACCACATGTATTTGGGCAAGAGATACAGGATAACCAGTAGTTTTATCTGGGGATTAAGCTTGTCAGAAGATCTCAAAATTAGAGAAAGGCTAAAAAATATGATGGGAACATATGGGCACCCAGTTTGAGCATCCCCTGCTACAAATAGCCAACCAGTGTAACCGACTAAGCATGCGATTAAGTCAAGCATATATAGCGAGTCTCTGCCCAAACTAAATAGGGAGGGATGCAAATTGTGCTTCTGGATATGTGTTCCTTGATCACCATGTGATGTGTATGTCCCTTTACTAAAGTCTAGGTCTTAGTGTGAAGAGGCTGCAAATCAGGCCAATTATACTGTTTTATGAACTTATTACATGTGGGTACATACGTTGCTATTTATAGGCACTAAATTATGAAAATATTCCATACTTGTGTGTCGGATTTTTTCCCTACAGGATGTGATTTTCATCTTCTGTTGCTCCAACCTCACAACTTGTACAAACTGACTTCAGCACTGACTCCAGACTTCACAGGCAGGGCTGTGGGAGGGAGCTATGCTCCAATCCATTTGTTATGTTTACATGTATTTGCTGGGCAAACAGAATATGTCCCATGTTAAAAGACTGTAAAGGCTTCTGCAATTCTTGTTATGAAATCTCAACTGAAGTAAAACAAAGGGTTTAACAGTATTTCACACTTGCAAAGTGCTACAGAAAAGTGCTTTGTAAGACAGCACTGCATTACTTTTTTGAAAATGTACTGGTTTCTAGGTTCAGAGAGGAAGTTGGTAACAACCCCATCAATTCACATCTCTCAATCCTCACTCAAGTTCCCCATATGTAAAAATACAATGTTTTCCTTTAAGAAAAAGACAATGGACATAGCATTCTTGATGCTACTATAATTTCTGAGTACCTGAAATAACCCCAGCTGTGTGTCATGTTAGACAGATGATAAGCCCAACGATTCACTTTAGAATTAAGAAAAACCCTACAAGGGTGATAGTCTGACAAGACACCCCTAGGTCTTACTGGTTGACCCTGGGTCAATAGATCACACAAATTAGAGTCTATGAAGTGCTCTTTATGAGGCCACTGCAAGTAATCCTTTGCAGCATGAGAAGGAGACTTTCTCGTGGATGGTCACATTGCTTAAATTTTACATGTGTATATACATATACCTAATAATACTATGTACATAAACCCTACCCTCCCCCCTGAGTTGCCCAGCTGTTGAAGGCAGACAGAAGTCTACTGGTCCATATGTTCTGGAGATCTTCCTAGTATGAAAAGACATCTTAAATATTTTGGTCAATTATCGAACAGATAGCAATATGAACACTACAATATAATGAAGATATATAAAGTAAATATGCTATTGCATAGTTATCATATGTATTAGCTGTAATATGTAATAGCTGATCTTTATTTTAGCTGAATGGGTTATTTACCTTAGCTCTTAATAAGGTCACAACCATGTACTGTGCCTTTCTTATCATATGGCAGCTCCACTTTGTATGTACTTTAGATCTGTGGCTGCACAAGGATCTCCAAAAAACTCTGCCAGCTATTTACTATACATGCAAATGATGAAGGAAGCTAAGAAAGACCATGTCCACTACAGCTGCCAACACTGAACATGGGTCATCCTTCTTCAAAGGTAATGTTAAAACTTCACTTTTTATAGCTTATAATTGTGCATGATAGTTGAATAAGTCATAAGATCTTTCTTATGATGGTACCAGCATTCAGAGAAAAGTACATGCTTCATAACTTGGTGCAGACAGTCTTATTCCAGTCCCTTCTAAGAGCAGATAATTTCATTAAGTGATTATTACTTACAAACGCAATTAAGAACAGAGAAAATATGGACTAACACGTTTTAAGAGCTTTATTGGTAAAAAAGGAGATCTTAGAGTTAATATGACATATAACAAGCAATTAATCTAACCAGGCCATGACTAGAATTCTACCTTTCAAGAGCTTTAAAAAAAAAAGCTGAACTAAGCAACAACATTTTCTATAGACACTGCTTTTTGTCAAAAGAGAGCAAAAGAATCACAATCAATGTGATCACAATAATTTTGAAATATAAACCACTTTCTCCAAAGTAAATGTAGAGAATGTAAATTGATGCAACAAATCTAGCTCAGAACACCCTTCTTAAGTGTTTAAATATGGGACTCCCTGACTCATAAAGTAAGAGTTGGGTGACTGAACAAAGACAGGATCTGTAATGCCTCCTTTTCTGGTAACTTGTAAAAATAATCTAGACAGCCAAGCTTTACTAAAAATCAAGCAAAAATAGGTCCAGTACAACCAATTAATTTGAATTAAATAAAGCCCATCAAACCAACCACAAGATAACACTAATATATTCATGCCCTGGAATTATATCAGCTAGTCTGCTCTAAAGGATACCTTAAAAGTCTATCAAATTCAGAAACACTTGATAATTTCACTAGAAGAGTAAAAAGAATTAAATTATTTTTTCCCTACTCTGTACATTCACAACTCTCATTATCTCTTCCTTGATATTTTATATGTCATAGTATTTCTGTCTTTTCAATTGAGTCATATGTCCCCTGACCAGATGTCTAGGAAACTGCTATTTACACCCATTTAGAATCCTTACATAGCAGTTTTAACGAGGAGGATATCGGCCAATTCAGACATAAAACTATTTTTTTCTAATTTATTTAGATACTTGCCCAAAATGGTGCACACCATAATCTATATGCAGAAAACCATAGATAATTTAATTCAGGAAACGTGGGCTTTCTATCTGCTATGTTCTCAGATTTCAGTAGCAAATTATGAAAAGAAAGGGCACAAGAACCATAACAGAACTATTACAATTCATAAAGAAAACTAAGTCATAAGATGATCAGTATCACAGCAAGGTATATAATTAAGAGTGGCTATAACAACAACATATAAATTAGATAATTATGGATTAAGCAATCCCCTGGGGGATTCTCTCTTGCCCTAGAAAAAATATAACAAGCTCCTTAGATAGAAGGCAATGGCTTTTAAGTATTTGAGGGAGAATTAGGACTATAAATAAAAACAAACGAGAAAAAGAACACACAGCAAGATAAAAATCTTAATTTACAATCTAAAGATGGCTCTCATTTTTGGTAGTTTATTTTAATACACTTACTGTTTTCACCCATTAAATCTGCTGACATCCGTTGGCTAAAGAGCGCCTGTCAGATTATCAAGAAGTGCAGTATCAAATAAACATGAGCTGCTTCTTAAGGTGACAGTAGGGAGATACAAAACACTGCAGTGATTACCAGAAATGTATTTTTTGTTGTTGTTGTGTCTTACATCAATTGAATAATCCCAGGTGTCCTGGACAGCAGACACACAATAATCTTCATAAATCCTAATTCACAGCCATACCATCTGTCAAAAATATTTTTTTTTATGTCTCCTAATAGATATGCTACATAATTGCACTCACAGTAGGGCAAAAATACATGGTTGCACTAATTTGCTTTACCAATGACTAGCTCATTATCAAAAATAAACCCACCACATTACTGGGGTTTCTAGTACTCTTCATAAATCAAAGCTAACCATTCCATTCTGTTATTTTCTATAACCTCAAATTTCCAGTGAAAGCAGATGAAGATGGAATCATTTGGAAATCATACTATAATAAAGGAAAAATCACAAGCATAAAAAATAAAACCATAGTATCTCTTTTGATTAACATGGTGTTGCAGTTAAAATGAGAAGCTTTGTACCTCCCAGTCACAAAGAGACTAATTTAAGTTCTTGGCCCTGCAGAGCACTAACCATTTTGGACCCAGTCCAGGAAAGCACTTAAAT
The DNA here is from genome assembly GCA_013396695.1 of Sakesphorus luctuosus. Taxonomy (NCBI): domain Eukaryota; kingdom Metazoa; phylum Chordata; class Aves; order Passeriformes; family Thamnophilidae; genus Sakesphorus; species Sakesphorus luctuosus. The sequence goes on along the minus strand of VWZD01001639.1, from coordinate 1,868,157 downwards.
GTGTGCATGACTTTTAGTTGATGAGCCTGAAGCAACTTCAGTGGGATCAGACATGCTTGATTAGGCCCAGAGCACTCCTTATCCTGCTGGACAACACATCCCCCTAGGACTGATCGGCATCAGGAGATGACCCTCCCAAACCTCCAGCCATACTTGGGGAGATGAAGAGGACATGAGCTTCTGTTTGTACTGTCTGAAGCAGAAGATGAAATGTTTGGCCTCAAGTTGGCCTTTGAGAACACCCTTCCTCCAACAAGTTTCTAAATACCTGCAGTTCCACTAACATGAATGCAATATTGAAACATCTAAAAGTAACACTAGCTGCAGGTATGGCAGTCAGTCATACACAGGTTCTGTAACACATTCCCAGTTGCAGGAAACCTTTATTTGTGCATTAGTTTAAATAATTTGTGTGAGATTATATGAAAATATGTACCTGACAATTCAGTAATTGTACAGCAAACAAATCCAACAGCACCTAAGTAAATGGGAAACTGATGGCAGTCACCAAAAAGTACTCCAGGAAATACTTTCTACAAAAAAAACAAACTCATAGGCATTTCCCTTTTGAATAAGGAGGTGATCCATGAACAAAGTATTATTTCATTCTTCTTTAAAAAGAAGTGCTTCCAAAAGCACTTTCCATGTTCCACAAAGTTTTTATCTAGTAAGTTGTTAAATATTTTATATTTAAAAATAAAAGCAAGTGTCCAGCACTTGAAAGATGCAGGTGATGACCTAAATGCTCTTTTGTTCAGTTCTGCACTACAAATATCTGATACTACTTTGCAGTCTAACAAGTATCTGAAAACGTACTGCTCTATGTTTATCAAGTATTTGTGTTTTAATGCTAACGAGGTTATTATTTCAATTGATGTTCTATGTCTCAATGATATATTGAATGTGTAATACAATGTTTTTCCTGTTTCTCTAAATTGGTAGACCTCTCCCACAAATTTATAAAAATATACTCACTACTGCAAATGGGAATATTGTTTTCCTAATGGCCGGAATTATCCATTTAATTTCTGTGTTTCTTGGTTACTCTACTTAATTTGAGAACTTGGAAATTCCTTTGAGTAAATGTGAAGTCCAAAAACTGAAATCCAGACTGGAATGAATAGCCTAGATACTATCAAGTGCTGTATTTTCATTTAATTGATGCCATTGCAAGCCAGTTCATACAAGTAGTCTTGTGACATATAAGTCTTTCAATAGAAATGTGAAAACAAATCTTTATTTTCACTGTAATATCTGCTATTTTATTTTGAAAACTTTGCTTCTTCCTTCTAACCTATAAAACTCAAAATCAACACAAGTTCCTGAAATTCCAGAGAACTGAACAAAGCACTGATGCTGCAATAACTGGCAATTCACCATATCCAGCGAGAACATCACATCAGGAGAAACTTTGTGCAGTAGCTAACTACAACATTGATTAATCATGTGCTCCTCCATCCTGCAGGACTTCAGCTGCAGAACACCCCAGCTCAGATGTGCATGGATCCAAAAGTCAGACTAAAACTTACTGATTAATTGGAACTAATTCATACTTCCACAAACCCCTTCATTACTTACAATAAATTAAAGATTTCTGTATAGAGCACACTTTTTAATTTTAAATTAAGAAAGAAGACTACAGATGTCACACAGATATTGATCGCTCTTAAAGGTGCAACATTGTCACACACACCTCTGATATATGAAGGGACTTAGCAATAATAAATGCTGAAATGACAATGAGAAAAGACAGACTGATAAACACGATTCGTTCCAAGGCTAGATATGGGAAAGAGAGATGGTAAAGATTAGGCAAAAAAATTAAACACCACAAAAGCACAACAATAAGGACGGTCTATACTCACACATTTACAACACATTACTTATAATGGCAGTTGTGGAAATGAATGACTTACCTAAATGTGTGACATTTCCCATCACTTCTATGCAATTCATTAACATTCTAACTACAGTTTCTTGCTTGCACAACTCAGATATAAAAATAAGATACTCGGCAATACCACACAGCCCAGCTTTCTACTATTTCTATTTCAAATCGATAGCAGTGGGCTTGATATTATTGCCATCTAACCAGTAACGGTGCTGGTTTTATGATAGATGACATGGAAGGCTGAGTATTTACTCAGCCTGTGAAGATGAGAATATGGTGACACCACCTCCAGCGGGACATTCATGCTTCTTAAATGAGCTGCTATGGAAATTCCATCATGTGTGTGTAAGGAAATAGTCTCCTACCTGTGGAGGTTGGTTGTACGTCGGCCTGGTCTCTGGAAATGAAGTTTTATCCTTTGACTGTCTACTTTGATCATCAACTGTGTCACCTAGCAAAGTAAAAAAAAAACCTCATTAAATCACTAAAATCATTCATATTTTATATAGAATAAGAAAAACTCTTCAGCCTTCCTAAATCAAGTTATGAGTACCTGAGAAAGGGGGAACTCTGTAGCCACATTTGTATTTTATAATTCTGAACACAAGTAAAGAGAAAAATATTGAGAAGTGGTGTGCAAAACCCAGAAACAAATCTGTGTCAATTACTTAAATTACTTAACTCCTTAAAGAGTTTGGCAACAACAATTCTAAAAGAAAGGGTTCAAGTTACTGTAGTTTAATTTTTGGCTAAGCCTGTAGTTTTGGCTGTCCTATTCCATTTTCTCTGGAGGTTTAGTTAGAGCAGCGCACCTGGCAGAAGCCTTTGGGAACAGCAGCCACCTTGCCCATGCCCAGTTAGCCTTAAAAGTCACCAGGTCCTTGTATGTTTGGTCCACACTGTCCTTGGTCTCCCAGGTCTGACTGTTCATGTCCCCCAAGTGCAATGCAATATTTGGTAAAGCTTTTTATGAAAACAAGAAGTAATTTCTAATCATCATGCCTGCTTTTTAATACCCAAGTATCATTCCTAACAGTCTATGCTAAGAATCATCATCGTCTTTGTCACGGGTCTTTAATACCTGTCAATTCCATTAATGTCTACCCTCTCCGAGACCTTTTCTGGAGTAGAAAAGTGCTTCTCAGGAAACTAGTAATTCTCCAAAGCACTTGTACTCACAACAGCTTTAAAAAAATAAAAACGGGGATGTGGGAAACCAAAGGAGATGGATTGTCAGTTAATCTACATTTCCACCCCCACTACTGTGACAAACACAATTTGCAAGCACCTATAAGACAGTAAGATAAGTGATAACCACAAAAATAAGTAACATCAAATCACTAGTTTACATTTTTAATGACTCAGAGAGCGCCAAGTAAAAATTATTAAAGGTCTTGTGAACGCACTCTGCCTCAGGGAGGCATAAAAATGGTTAACAGATATATAAATAGGACATTAAGCCATATTTTTGGTACATTTCCTGTGGATGAGAGTGAAAGCAAGTTTAAGTTGCACCAGATTTAGGCTAGACCAGCTTCTCCAGGAGTAAGGCCACTTAAGCACTTTGAACAACCTGAGGAAATAGTTTCTCTAAACAATGGTACATCTCCAAAGGATTTCAGAGGTAGGTTGAAGAAACATCTGTCCTGAATGGTTTCAATCCTGCCATGAAAAAGAAGATCAATGACCTTTTCATGTTGTGTTCTAGTGCTACATTTCATGAATAATGCAGAAAGAAAGGCTCCATAGCATACCCTTCCCTAAAATCAGGATTTATCAAGGGAACTTCTGGAGGCTGCATGGAGACTTGTGAAGATGTAAGGAGACTGCAGTAAGTTGGACAATGACCCATCAAGTGCGTGAAGGCAGAGCTGTGTGGCCACTCAGTAGAAAAGGGAAATATTGGGTAAAGTTGGGTGTATACATAAAGAGAGTGACACCAGCGTTTTAAGAAACAAAGGAACCAACTTTTTACCCCTTATCTTTATACACCATTCCCAAGAAAACATTCAGAAACACCAAAAAACCAATTTCATGTGTGTTAATGCTATCCAGAATATACTTTCCCCCTGTGATTAGTTTTCCTTAAGATGAAAAAATATCTTGCTTTGAAATCAAAACCAAAGGTCAAAAATGGAAGAATAGGAACAGCTCATTTGGAGATAAACGAAATTTTTTTACTTAAAACTTTGACATACAACTCCCAGAGTTCATAAGCTCTTAAGGAGGCCAAAATGTAGTCACACCTATACTGTTTCACAGTTCCAATTGCCTTTAATGCAGAGTTCTTCTTTGCTAAAAAAATAAGAAAAAAGGAAATGGGAAAACCTCAACATCCTGACAAATTTTCAGGCATGTGGTCCTGCAAGGATAAGCCATTCCTCCTTCTATAGACTTTTATTATTTGAGTTAATGGAGTTAAAACAGTTGTGGGCAGCTACACACCAAGCTGCCCAAGACATTCACTAGGATGGAATAGTTTTCCAGATAAATCAGTATTTTCAGTGTACTTCTTTCACTTGTTCCTATCTCAAATATCCAAACAGATTGGTCATACTTACTTCTACTAGCCCAAATAATGAATTACCTGTGACATACCTCCCCAGCTCTACCAGTTCCCAACCCTATCAAGCTTGCCATAGGTGACTTACCTCATTTAACCCCCAATTTTTTTGTTCAGCTTGCCTTGGTTTCCCATTGACCTACAGACTAATCTCTTGCCTGGAAGTCTCAGTTTCTCCTCCCTCTTCAGGCTCAGCCATTCAAACACTTCCCTGTGATCTGGCTTTTCCTCTTCTCCACTGCAACCCTGAAATAATTCTCTTCCTACCTACCCACACATGAGGAAGGGGGATGAACCTAAACACCACACAGACAGAGATCCCTGAGAGCGCAGACCTTCCGGTGCAGGAACTAATGTGGGCTATATTGAACACTTCACACATTCTAGTTGACAGCTTTTGACTGGGGGAAAAACCCAAACAACCAAACCACCTCTCTCACCCAACACCCTGGGAAAAAAAACCAACCCAAACACAAACAATTCCTCTTACACAATCTTGACGTAAATAGGTATCTAATTACAGTTTTGCCAAACTAAGCAACTGAAATCTGGCTATGGAAACAGATAAGTAAGAAGGGCTACCAGATATCTGCCAATACTCCCTCAAAGTCTTTCATCAGAGTTGAACTGCAAATTTGTTCATAGATAAGGCCAGAGGGACCACCGTAATCATGTAGCCTAACCTTCTGTAAAAATAAGAATTCTTGAATTAATTCGTTTGAACGAGAGCAAGTTTAAAGATGTATTTTAATCAAGAGATAAAAGACAAAATGATTCATTTTATCAAAAAAAATTAGATTCTGGCTCATATATCCCTTGGTTTAAGCATTATGCAAAGTTTTAGTAATAAAATTCCAATAGAAAATAAATCTATGACATATCAAAAAAGTCATATATTTTTTAAAGTTCATAAGAATGAAATGAAGGACATTTCATTCAGTGTCACATGGTTTAAACATCAGCAGCATAATCTGTAATATGCAGAACATAACTAGGAAAAAATAATCATGCTTATTGCTATAAAATATTCCCTTACTTACCAAAGGAAAAATTGGAAGTTTAAAAAGAAAGCAGTAGGCATATTTATCCTAGTGTGCAGATAAGCTCACATGTCAAATCCTCAGTTTTGGGAGGCTGTTTTTAAGTTACATTAAGCCTCTTCGAGGCCCAAATAATCAGTGTTGCACTGAGAGGTCAGACATACATTTCTCCTTTCACTGAGCTGGTGCTGGATTTATACCAACATTCTTCAACTTCCACTGGTATCTTCTTTTTCCAAGAACTGCATCCAGGTGTTCCGCAGGAAAGAAATACCCAGCCCAGCCTTTAGTATGTTCTATGTAAATCCACCCTTAGAATACAGAATTTCTGGTGTCTTCAGCTGCCTACCTGGACCTCAGCAAACTCTCATATAGAAAAGTTCAACCACAAGTTTGGCTTCTACTCAACAAGGAAGTGGTGTTTCTATTTATACTCTTTCCTCTTCCAGCATTTTGTTAACCTCAAGCTGTGTAGTCTCTTTATCAACAGAAAGCATTTAAAAGTCTAGCCCACCCTCAGTTTAATAAATTAAAACCAACTGTAAATATATTTTTGAGTCTTCTATAACATAGATTGCCATTTATCCTGGTCTGTGTAAGAATCCTGTGAGACAGCGAAGCACGTACAACACAGCAAGGAGTAACTAGCTACCAAATACATGGATTTTCATATGTCACCTTCAGCTTCAAAAAGAAGACAGCTATTTTCTATTATACATTAGTTACTTGCTTAACTCTTTGTTGTCTGTCATTATCTTCTTTATCCTGCATAGAGATGGCAAGAACAAAGAGTATTCTGGCTTCTACTTGACAGTAAAAAGAAGAGACAATTAGTGGGATCTGAAAACAGGAGAGAATGACTCTGCGAAACCATTAAGGTTTTACTGCAGTTTCTTTTCCCTCTTTCTTGCTCATCAATCTTCCCCTCTCTCCCTGAGGTAAGGAAGAAAGGCCAGGCACACCAACTTTAATTTACCCTGCTCCAGGATAAACTAACAAAGCTTCAGGCTTCGGTCCATCAATAGTGGCAGGGCTTTCAATCTAGGGAGGTATTTAAGAAATAGTGTTACTCCCTCTCCCCTCTGAATATCTGAGTCTCAGGAGTCCCTACAATTGCCCTTCCATATAAAGGGGTTTGTTAGTATCACTTTTCTGAGTCCTGCTCTTCTCTCAGCCTCATATGAATAGCCTCCCAGCCCTACTTGTTCTCCAGCACATACTGTCAGGGTCTCACAGCTTCCATTTACTGGCCAATCCCCACCCAATGAGTGAGCTGGAGACTGCAGTGGGGTGATGCCAGGGAGCCTTGATGGCAGTACCCAACACACAGATTTGTGGTGGTTTTATGGGATCAAGGCAATTAAAAGAAAACAGGACAGAGGGAAGACCTTTAGAAATCTTTGCTAATGAACACAGAATCACAAAATGGTTGGGGTTGGAAAGGGACTTTAAAGATCATCTGTTCCACCTGGCCTGAATGGATTGTACACTGTAAGTAATTTAACTGTTTCCCCTGGGGATCACTCAGTGATCCATCTGAATCAAATCAGGCCCTGGCCAGTTGCTGTCCTCTTCAATGGTTCAGATGAGACATTGATGAGTAATTGGTCCTCTACTTTCTTAAAAGTGGGACCATCATTCTGTCTAGTATCAGTGCTGTAAAACCTACATATTATTCTTCATTAGCTTCTATATGCACATGGCCAAGACATAATAGCCTTATAAGAATATATATATAATATCAAAACAATGAAGTCATCCTAGTTCCAGGTCACCCCATCCTGGTTTCATATTAAAGCTTTCCATATCAGCAGCAGTTTCACTTTAACAAGCTAATTATATGCCCTGAAAAACCCCAATACATCAGCAAAAAGGTTCTCCACAGCTGCAACTTCCAGCAAAACAAGAGTTTAAGACTTTATGCTGCATAAGGGTGAATGAGAAGGATGTTTGTGTAAGCCCATGCTAAGGTAGAGGTCTGGTAAGTGTTTAGCAGCCTTATATTGAGTTTCAATAGTGTATTAGGGGGTCTTACAAATAGATCTTTGATTGGGAGTAGAATTTAACCAGTACCTTCTCTAATTCTTCTGACAAACCATGAGAAAAATCTATATAAACCCTGCAGTGAGAATCCTGAAACACTGATTCCTTCAAACTTGTAAAAGGCAAGGGGGGAACTGTAACAAGGTAAACATTATCCTGAATGTTTTTACATTTACAGACATGAAGCAACAAGGCTCAGTCTCTTCCCAATTAAGAGCAATAGCAAACCCAATTACAGCACATGCCACTGAAGATTATGGGAGTGGCACTCCAAATTGCCACCCAGTCTGATTTTGGTATCCCATTTTTCTGCAGGCAATCTTAATGCAGAGTCTTGATTTTCCTAAACAATTCTGTCAGGGTCTTCTCAACCCACATCCCACTATCAAGATCACAGTGAAATGATAGATTAAAAATTTGCCTATGGAAAATCTTTTTTTCCCAAACAAAACTTCTAGGAAGATGGCACTAGGAAAACAATATGAGAGGATTAGAGATTCCCGTAGAGTTTCCACATCACAAATCTACGTACTTTTAAGTTTGCACAGTGTTTTATTTCTGTGCTTTTCTGTATTTTCAATTTCTTAAGTTTGATTTCTTTCAAAGCTTTCCTCAATCTTAAAACAAAAAGATCCTTTTCAAACCAACTCCATCTCCAACTTCACTGAGGCTAAATCATTCTAACTCCTCCACCCCCCATTTATATGGCTCTCTTTTAAGAGGTGCCTGACTCCTTCAGAAAGAAGATGAATCCAAAGCCAAAGTTTCACAGCAAGATTTTGGTGGAAAGGAATCCTGGAGATCATATTAGTCCAACCTCCAGTTCAGTGCAGGGCTAACTTCAAAGTCAAAGAAACTATGTTCCTCAGGTTGTCCAGCTGAATTTTGAGCTCCAAAGATGGATATTCCACAGCATCTCTCATCTCTCAGTTATATCTACCCCTCTACTATTTGTTACCTCCAGGTCCACAGTCACATTCAAAGCAAGCTGTAGAATTAAATCATCCATGAGCCAGGATCCCCCATGATGAAATGTTATTTTACTTTGGTTTTAACTTCTGGAACTTTCATGACAAACATAAAGAAATGCCTAGAATTAATCTCATTCAGATTTACTGGTGTGATGCATCCACACAAGTACTTTCTCCTCCATTATGTGCATACCAGCCTTTCTCAGTAGTCCACAAAAACACTGAACCCCCTCACCACAGCATATCTTTCTGTAGATCTCACTTTTCCATCTTGCTATTTGGAAATCCCATTCTACAGTTCATTACCTTAGATGTTGCCACACCTTTCTTATCTAGTTGTGCCACCAGAATGAGCAGGTGATCTGACTTACTAGCTATTCAATACATCCTTGGGACTGAAGCAATCAAAAGTATAGATGCAAGTAAGAGCTGACACGTTCAATCACTTTTTAAGGAAAAGTTGAAAGTAAAAGCTACACAAGAGAAATGTATGTCCTAATTTTTCTGACCCAGCAACTGTGCTTATCTGGGCATATGTATCAGTGCCTCAGGGAGAACCTCAAAACAATTCACTGCTCTTCCTGTGTTCAACGGATGTTGTCCTGTGGATAAATCCCTGGCATATCTATTGCATATTAGCATTTATCATGAACATTGGCCTGAAAAAAAAATCAAAACTGCCTAGAAGGCATAGATTGGATGTCATAGGCCAGTCTACATGCATTAAGTCCCAGCTCTTGACATTCCTAGAGAACCTTTAAATCTTCCTGTTATTCTCTTCATCTGCCAGTTAAGCCACTCCTCTTACACAGCAAAACAAATGTAATCTTCCAAGCCCAAGTGACTCACACTTTTCTGGGGAAATAAGCATACTTTTATAAGAAGATTAGCTCTCTTTTTTTTTAAGACATAATCATGAGTGATAGATGATTGTCATGGTCATCTAGACCAGCTAAATTATCTCACAGAATAAATACATTGTTTTAAGGTTAGGAATAAAAGAAAAAGTCCCTTACATTTTAGAGCAGTTTAATGTTCATTTATATAATCTTTTTCCATTTCACTTTCAACTCTGCTTCCTAGGTAGTTGGAAGATGTCTACACTTCACATAATCCAACTTCACTGTATGGATAGACTGGTATGCAACAAGTGAGAAAGAAGCATCAGTTTGCAAGCTAGATTTTCTTCTATGATTACAGTCTCCCACTAGACCTTTTTTGCTTTTCCAAAGGAGGCAGACAAAGACAACATCATTTGCCTTTCTTTGTTCTGTTTCTCTTGCCTAACTTTCTCTTTTTTACCTTTGATGAGAATACAACAGTCATGATCTTCACAATCCTCCCTGAGTTTTCTTATTTTACTTTTAAGGATGATAAAAAGTTTACTATCAAAACAATAGAAGTCTTTACATCTTCAGTGCCTGATGAGTGGTGAAGGGGTTTGGGGAAATATCAGTAATAACAACAAACTCGGACAAAGGCAATAGTACAGCTCACACAGAATAGTGTTGGCAATCAACATCACCTTTAACACATTTTACCAATATCATTTTCTTGTCACTAGCTATCCAGCCTATAAAACCTATCTCAGATTACAGGCTCAGTTGTGGTTCAAAGGCAAATATTTATTGTAACATTCAAATTTGCACTACAAAATAAGAATATTTCACCATCCTCACTTAACTATGACATTAGGACTCCCCTCCTTCTGTTTTATTTGTGATATGGTTCTAAAAGTAATCCTGTCCAGAAAGCAAACATCATACTGAAGCCCACTTCAATGAGGACAAGTATTTTTCCTAGCACTTAAAAACCTGCTGTGTGGTCTGCTTGTTCAGTTTTTTGGTTACTCGGTGTAACTCGCATGTCAGTAGGTCCAGCATGCATTAAAATCATTTGCCAGTCAAAATGTGAGGTGCTGATACCCTGATATTTGCATATGAAGCTTGCTACATAAATGCAAATTATGTTAGAATAAAACAATGCAATTTTAAGCTGGTTTCCTAGGGAATTAGATTTATACAATCCATCTTCTATCCTTGATAATGCAGGAAAATGTTGCCAAATGTGGTTGAAACTGTTCACAGAGATAGAAGACTTGGAGATACTTAGAGAATATAACTGTCTGCAGCTGGGTAGTAAAAAGAGTCAAGGAGTAATGTTGCAGCTGAAGGAAAAACTCACTGCTGTGTTATTCTTGGCCTGCTTGGTCGATTGGCAAATATTGCTGCAGTTGGTCATTGGGAATGAAGGCAAGGGAGGCCACTGCAATAATGCAGGGAAACGCCCAGGGGTGTTCTAGCAGGGTAGAAGAACTAGGAGATGCTCAAGGACATCCATGAGAAACTGTTCCAGGGAACATTGTGTGGTTTATTCTCTCTTGATAGCACTTCAGCTATGTTGAAACATGATTTTTTTTATATAATGAAGAAGAGGAGAAAATCCCACTGAAAAATTTATAAATCAACCACTCTGTCTACCCATATTAGGGCCACTTGCATCTTTGTCTCACTATCTGCTGGGGGAATGCACTATCATGAGCACATGATTCATACAATCTCATCTCAGTAACTCAGCCTTCAAGTGAGCAGCTGCTTACAACATTCAGGTTAGTTTTTATGAACTCTTTGTCATGTCTTTTAGAAATTCTGAAAGTGCCAGAAAGCTGAATTAATACTTTGTGGGAGAAGAATTAATGCATAGGACAGAACACTCATTTAGGGTACCTTTGATACAGAACAGTTATGAGAAATCTCCAAAGTAATAATCATTTCATACTTAAGAGTGCTGTGATCCTCTCAGAGGCATGGAAACCCCCACTAATTCTGAAACAAATTTAAGCAGAATTAATTGAAACCATAAAGACTGCACACAAAGGTACACAGATATACTGATACACACGTCTGCATGGCATACCGGCACAATACAGCTGATACAGAAGGTTAAATCACAAGATCTAAGATTCCATCAGAAGGCTTACAAACACTGTGGTTCAAAAAAGATTCCCTCCCCACTTTTTTTTGGAAGTTATCTTCTGGACAGCAGCCTGGCAATCTTAAGTCACTGTCAGTATATAATGTCAATTCTGAGCAGAAAACCTTATCCATTGCTGCTTTTGCATTTCTGACACATGCTGGCAGAGTATTTCTGGACACAGCATGTTTTGTTTTCCTATAAAAAGAGCTATAAACTCTCTGGATTTTTTGTAGTAAGAAGCATAAGTTTACAAACATACCTAAAATTGGTACACAGAGGTTCTGAATATTTTAAACCAGGAAAACCTACATCCAAAAGCAATCTCAACAAATCATTCAATAAAACAAAGACAGTATATCTGTTTCCATAACTCCTTGAAAAACTTCTCCTGACTTACACAATGTAATTCCATTATATTAGTACCATCTTCTGATCTCAGATTTACTAAGGGCATCTAAAACCAGTCAGACAAGTTAAGAAGTAGGCAGTTCTCTCAAAACTAAAACATAAATCCATTTAACCTGTCCTCAGAAATGCTAAAAATCAGCACAGTAGTGCATCTTTGGATCAGACATCTCTCATGAATAACCAGATCCACACAGATGAATAAAGGACTACATAACTTACTTACTCACTTACTTACTTACTTACTTTATTTATTTATTTATTTATTTGGAGCACATAGGTAAAAAATGTGGACTAATTAGGATTAAAGTGTTATTTTCTGATTACTTTTGTGCTTTAAGCTGGTTTAGTATTTCTAGGAACTTTAAAGGCAGCTTTGCAGAAGAAACTACACTATGGAACATCTCATTTACTTTTGACTTGTGTGTAAACAACATGGAAATGTTCACTTCAACATATCTCTAGAGTCCTTGATTTTAAAGGCATTGACATAAATAGTGTTAAATATTCACAGATTTTTAGTATTTCTGGCTTTAGGCCTTTAAAACTTTTCTAACCATTTAGTTCCATTTTCACATTACACAGACATAGTAGTGGAGATCTATTAGTGGAGATCTGTTAGAAAAAACATTGACGTATCAGCACAAAAAAAGCATTAGAATAATTCTCTTAAAGTATCCAAAGAGCATGACAGAAGTTATTTTGGAGAGGGGTAAAGAGATGAATAAAAATTTCTGAAGGAGGCATTTGGTTTACAAAGGCTAAACCCCCACCATGTCAAAATACATATTTACAAAAACACAAGAGCAACAGACGTAAAAGTCCAGCTGACATGTTTTTGGCTGCATCTTTCAATGAAATGCCCAAATGGTTGCATGTACACCAAGAAGTGACATTAATGCTGCCCACAGAGCCAAGGGAAAAAACATTGCAATTTGGTACTTGAATAATTTTATTAAAATTTGTTTTTTAAAAACATCTGCCAGAACTTTGCACTGTATTCTTATCATACACAGAGAAAATGAAGAAATGTCAGAGTGGCTGCAACTTTTATCATGAAGCTCTTCATGGTGTGAAACTGTCTGGGAGCTACGAATGCTTATGTTAAGTTATGCCTACACTGTACATCAGTCCCTTCCCTAAACGGTGCACAGAAATGGCATTTCCCAACTGAAAATAAAGCATTTCATTTTGTAAAAGCAACAACAACAAAACACCCATGTAGGATCATGCCAGCTTGAAGAGCACAAAGGCAGATGGGAGTTTTTGAAAAAGAGCATTTCCTGTTTCCTGAGATGGCAATCATCCACTTCTGCAGAGGCCCTGGGGAGCCACAGTGGATTTCAAACTCTGCAGCCAAGGTTTCAAGGGAACTCCAGGCTTATGGGCACTCAAGATCCATGGTAATAAGTAAGGTATATTAACAGGGGCTAACAGATCTAATAAAAACTTCCTGATGTTTAAAGATGAAGGACCACTCTCTGGCTCAAGCTTTTGAGCCTGCAACATTCAGCAGACTCAAGTACAAAGGTTTCTGAGTTTCCCCAAATCCAAGAGGCAAATTGTCCCAGAAGCTGAATACAAATTTTTCCAGGTTCTGTGGCTCCTTATCCACTTGCTCAACATCGAGTTCTCAGGCAGGTCCACCCTGCATATGCAATTTTTCTGCAGAATGTTTTCATGCAATAACACCATTAGAATAGAATAAGTATCTGTTTCAAAACACAACACACTGAAAACAGACAAGGCTACCCTACAAAAACAAACTACGTACAGCTGGTAACTCCCTTCTGGCTACTATTTGAAGAACTGTCAGTCAACCTGTAGTGTGAACATTATTTCCTAAGGGTGAGCCTTCACAACATGGCTGAGTCAGGCAAACAGCTCAGTACTGCCAAAAGGAGCAGTCCTGCCTTTCCTCCCAGCACCAATGCTCCTGCTGTTTCCTTCTGGTGGCACTCAAACTCTCCTGAGGGCTTTTGAGCCACCTGAGCTCACTAAACTGGCTAAAAAAAGATAAATACATACTCCCTTTCTTGCTGGATTAATTTTCTGCCAGTTTAGTGAGCTAAATCAGAGATGTCAAATGAGCTGGCAGAGCTGGCACAAGGATGATGGAATTAAATCCTGCTTGTAGGAGTAAGAAGAAAGAAGCTACATGACCCTTTCTGCAGATAGTTTAGTGGCTCAGCTGTCCTATGGAAACATACCCTACCGTAGAACCAGTCTTGCTTTCCATCACGAAAAAGCAGAGGACAATATTTTAGAATTAAATGTAGTCTCCACTTCAGATATTAATTATATCAATCAATATGGAAAGTTTCAAAGGTGTGATAGGACTCTCATTTCAAAAACATGAAGAAGTTCTTAAACATATCAAAAACCCCAAACAACTTATTATATTAGAAAATGCTCATTTTTGTTATTACTATAGGCTGTACATATTTTTAGTTTTCTTCCTTTTTTTTCCGAAGGGTTCAACAGTGCAACTAGTTTTCTGTCTTTTGCTTTCTCCTCATGAGAAAACTGCATTCATTTTCACTTTATCAGCTCCAGGGAATCAAGACAAGTGAACCCTCACTACACAATGCTGAATTGCAGTGTTCAAGGAGCCCTCTCTGGATGGAAACAGTGTTAGTCTGGATGACAACTCTTTCAGGAATTCCATAAACGGGCTTGAAAAAATACCTATGGGCAAAGTGATTTCATGAAAAATCTGGAATCCATCCAAGTATTTTAATTTGTGGGTATGAAAAAAGCAGGTAAGGTCAAGCAATTTTTTTAAATTCTGTTTAAAGTGCTCTGACCTGAACCCTGAACAGGAGGAATTTTGTGAAGATGAGACCTGAAACAGTCATACTGATATTCTTTCCCATTTCTAGTCATATTCCTTTCTCCTTTCTAGCCATACTCCTTACCATGTCCATTTTGAACTTGGTACTCAGAGAAAAGCACAGACGAACGACATCACCTTGCTGCCTCCCTACAAAACAAGCCAATGACCCAACCCATCCCATGTACAAAGGGCTGTGCTACCATATACCTATTCAACTGGTTGGAAGCTGGCAGATGAAATTCTAGGTCACAAGGACCTGCAGACCTGTATCTGATAGGCAGCCACTACGGTAGACTAATGATTTTTCAGAAACCAAGAGAGAATGAAGTTTCCATGATGCAGTTACTGCTTTATGTGTGCTCTACTCGAGAATAGGTCATATATTCAGATCACACTGTGATCTAGGCACAATCATTATGCAGCCTCATGTGTAGAAAAACTAGAAGGAAAAAAAATCCAGGGCCATGAATACAACACGACACCCCTTTCTCTCCCAAAGACACAGCCTCCATCTGGAAGACAACCAATTTCATATCTCCTTTAAGAAGCAGTGAGGACAACAGATTTAGTGCCTGCAACAGGACAGAAAATGTACACAGATGCCAAATGCTGCCAAAATTTGTGACCAGTCTTTCCTCACTGAACTGTTTGCTCCTGCCATTCCTCTCATCCATTCTGAGGGTAGTCTAGCACCTTAGGGTGCCTACTCATTTCTCTATTTCGCAAGAACTGTTTCTGCTGGTTGATTTTGATCTCACATTAGTCCTGGTTCAGACCTGATTCCAGACCCAGCTCCCTATCAGGTACCTGAGTGATGAGACACTAACAGCAGCACACCAATACCCAAGGATGCATTTCCACTCATACCTCCCATTTCTCTCTTCCCTCTTGCCTTACCTGCTCCATCACTCAACCCCTTCAAACTAATTCACCTTACTAGAACAGCACAACACTAACCCAGATGAAAGTTCACCAAATTGCAGCAAAATTAAATAGCAAGAGAGCAGAGTCTGAAGAGGATGAAGGGGGACTGGCCCTTCTTCAGGGTGACAAAAGATCAGTCCAGTTATGTACAGAGCTAGTCTAAGACAGGATTATTTTCTCAACAGAGCAACTATTTCTCCATGCAATATGATCAGTCACATTTAATTGTTGCCTGAATAAAGGTGATGTTGTGCGAGACCACGAGAGCTCATCTAATCACTCACCACCACTAAGGATGGGAATTTCTGTTCCCCACACTCAAAGACCCTGCCTTTGCTCAGACGCTGAGAAACAACGAACTTTCTGCCTATTAACCCATCTTTTTCTGGGAATTGAGCCAATTGACAAAGTCCAGCAAACAGCAGAGCTGGAGCAAAGTAAGATTCACTGAAGTGGAGGAAAGTAGCACCTTTTGCTTTTGGGTTGCAGTGAGCTGATAAAATCAGATTATCCTCACTTGCAAAACTACTACTGGCCAAACAACTCTTAAATGAGTAAGATCAGAAATGGGAGAAGACAGCATACAGGATTTTGCCTTTGAGATATCCCACACTACTCAACTTTAAAAATTTTGTGGTTAGAAAAAATTTCTTTGTGCTACTGTCCTGGCCCACAGGGATTAAATAGGAACAAAGGCTTCAAAAACAACCAGTCTCAAACTTTCTAACCAACCTGGAGATTAGAAGACTGTTCCTGTTGTTTGTCAAAGTGCAGGTGTAGTGTACAAATGCACAGGATGTTTTGGGGCTAATTTACTGGGGAAGGGAGATAGCTGCAACACAGATCCCTCAGTTAGATCAGGTTCCCTACACAGACAGTACTGAGAAGCTTCCCCAAAAGGTGCCCAGGAAGCACCTACATTAAACACCTGCTCCATATGCAAGGAAGCATCTTTCCATCCAGTGACTAAATTGGAAGAATTGCACCCAAATGAAAACATCTGAAGTCAAACACTTCTATAAGCAACCTAATCCATGATTTCTACACCATCGTCCAACACAAAGGGTAGACCAAACCTAGGCAGCTGTTCTGAAAGGTTGCAATGAGAAGAAAAGTTGTGCTAGAATAAAAAGTTTCAGATATGGGCCGTGGGCATGCCTCTAAGATCATCTCAGCAACTCAAGGTACTTGGGAAGGGAGAAAAGGCTCTGGCAACTGTTGAAAGAGGGTTTAAGAGAAGGATTCTGAGTTTGTCTTGCTGGAAATTGAATATAAATAAGTTAAAAACATTGTAAAAAGTAACTGGACTACAAGTGTGTCCAGAATCATGCTCTTCTTCTCCACGTCTGCATTTTTAGTCAATTTACAGTCATAGTTACAATGAAAAGTAATGAAAATACAATACATCTTAGAATTAGTGTCTCTTCATTACTATTCCAAAATCCCAAATTAAAAGCTCAGGAGAGGCCACAGAAACATCACCACTGTATTAACAGTAAATCAAGGGGCTCTCAGTTGCACAGACATGCAAATAAATTACTTTCTTTCACAACCTCACTTTTAATGCGTTTGGGTGTCAGGCGAGTAGATCCAAAGCTCAAATCCCCAGCAGCATATCAGAGAATGGAGTGCAGAAAACAACCTGCCCACCTTTTGATCCATCACAGGTGAGCTTAAAATACCCCAGCCCTACCACCACTCTCAGTGTTCTCCGGGGTCCAGCAGGAAAACAGGTTTATTTTCTTATCTCAACCCACATGGCATGGATTTATTTACCTGTATTAACCTGAGACCAGGCAGTTCTCATCTGAGGTCTGCATTACCTACCATCTTCATAGCTTGCTTCCCACAAAACTAAGTGTCATTTGTGCTAATCGGTGATAAGTGAACCAGAAGGGAGAGAATGGCTGGGATCCAGCTGACTCATTAATACCAGTGTAACGGATTAACCCTTTTACATTGTCTTCCCACCCCCCCCAATTAGTCAGCATCAAAGAGGTTTGAGAATGCACACACTGGAAACATAAAATGGGACAGAGTGTTTGAAAACAAAGGAGAACATCTAGGAGCAACATCATATTCTGACACAGGGACATAATGTTATCTTCATAATACTTGGGAATAGTGGGGGTTTTTTTAAAGTGAAGATAAATTTTATTTAAAAAGCAGCAAGGGAATGAAATAGCCTGTCTGGAGAAAGTGAAACATTCTGATCTGTGTAATAAATCCGTAACAAAGTTGTCACATATATGAAAGATGTATAGTTCAGCAGGAAACACATAACTAGCCACTCCACGTTCAAAATAGTTATTAACTGTGACTATAAAATTACTACAAAATGTTAAAAGTCAACTTTGGTTTTTTTAACATATGGGCAGCACTTTTTGATTTGTGATGCGAAACAAGATATTTTTCCCTTAGTCAAACTGCTATTTAGAAAAATCCCTTCTAAAACAAACTGTCAGTCTGAGGTTTTACTTTATACAAGATGGAGCAGTTATTTTCACAATACTTACCTGCTTCAACAAGTTTTTCTAAATGTGTAACTGCCATAGCTGCCACCAAGGATTAATGATTCCTCTCAGTGCCTCCAGTGGGCTCCTATTCCATTTGATAAAATACAAGCATCTTTATTTCTTAAAATAAGCATCTGTATGAATGTGTGACACATATAGCTGCAAAATAACACATCTCAGACAATTTAAGAAAGAGACCCAAACTATATTTGCAATAATGTTTTTGGAAAAGTGGGGCATTTATCATTATGCAGTTATATACACACTTCACCAAAACTTGGATTATTGTACTTGTATGCTAATGGACTTGAATGCTAATACTGAAAGCTTAAACTCTGGTTTATCCAATCTGTGCAAGAACATCACTATATGTAAAATGTTTTATTGTGTAGTAAATTCTTTGCTGTATAAAAGCTTCTCATCTTTTTAAAAATTCAGTTACAGTTTAGTGAATATTCTGCTTTTAAGGCATCCATTCAGCATTTATATTTTCTTCACACAGTCTGTCTCAATTATACTACAGCTGTCTCACAGGGCAGAGCTGGCCATCTCCATCATGAACAACCACCATAGAATCTGAAGTTCTTGATTAAAAAGCAAATGGTTTTGTAAGCCAAGCTAAAACTACCGCAGCTGCTCCATTTCACAAACCAAGCGCCATTCAGCCGGGAAGAATGGCACCGACTCTGAATTGTTCTTCCTGAGAGTTTTCACAATAAAAACAAACCACACTACTTCCAAATTTTAAAAGACTTGGGGGGGCAGGGGGAGGGCAAGTCTTCACTATTCTGGAAATGAGTGTTTTCTTTTTACTCTGAGCTTTTGATTTCTACATCAATGTTCCTCTATGAATAAAAAAACACCGAACTAAAGCCAACCCTTCCCCCAAGCATGCACACACCACACGGGTTCCTGGAGATGCTTTTAATGACCATCTACAGCAAGTTTGCTGTACAAATAGGAATAGGAATGGCAATGCTGAACTTCAGAAAAGATAAAACAACAGACCAAGATATTTCTAATCAACTGATCACTGCTGAAGCTGTTGAATATCATACTCAGTGAGAATATGATGGAAATCCTTATTGTTATTATTGATATACATTAGCACAATGATAAAAAATTGTAATTTCTTTCATCAAGACAAAATATCAATCAACTCCTGATCACTTCCTCTCCAAGAACATACATTTCTCTACAAAATATGAAATAAAACAATGTCATTACAGTTAAGGTTCAGCAAATCAAGTTGCAATATGTATTTTGAATAAAATTCATTGTTTAGTTCAACTTGCTATGCACAATTTCTATATATGTCATCTCATTTTTAGGTAACCACAACAGAATATAAGTGTCAATAACAATAAAACACCCAAAACATACTTACAAAAATGCTGAAATAGAATTTTTTTCTACTTTAATTGAAACTGCTTTAATGAAAATATCAGAAACAAAACCCCTACATAAATCTCCTATAATATCCTAATAATAATTTCTTGGTGGTCAGGCCAGGAAACACTTTACCTCAGTTAAATTTTATACTTCATGAATAGTGAATGGATAGGTAGATTTTTGTTTTTTACTTATTTGGCTACATTAAATTTATTTGATGTCCTAGTCAGAAATAAATTTGATGTAGCTGAAAAGGAGTTTTACCCAAGCTAATCTTGATTGATGTAAAAATAAGAACCAACTCCTTCAAGGTGTTTAAATACATTCATTTCCCAGTAATGGAAAAAAAAGCTGAGTTGCACTAATGATTTTTCTTTAAAGCAGTGTCTACAGCTTTCCTACCACTGTTTCACTTATTTTGCCTTTATCCCTATTATCCTTGATCCAGAATAGAAACACCAAGTTAAGGATAGACCAGACAGTAAACAAGGATTCAGTATAATAAAATTTTTGGTAAGTAAAAAAGAATAAAACCCAAAACTTAGTCTACCTATTCATTCTACCTTTAGAAGATGGAAAAGGTTTGATTTTCTGTGGCAAATTAACGAAGGCTTTAGGGGGTTAATGGGAGTTTTAGGCTGCACATATCACTGCAGCATTTTTAGAATGATTATAAGCAAATTTTACGTGTTTGTTGGCTTTGTTTTTATGTAGTCTGAAAGTAATAATTCAGGATAACAATCTGACAACACTGAATAACTTTTGAGTAAAAATAGCTCAGTATTGTAAGAACTACTTAATAGATTTGGCTTCTTGAGTCAACACACTCCCTATGAAAAGGTTAACAGATTTGTGAAATGTTTTTACAGGATTTTTTTAGTCAGTTCTGTAAACATAAAAAGGCACTCTGAAAGATGACAAAAAGCAAATGTTTATCTGCACATTATAATTTCAGACTTCAATGGGAACACTACTTTCACTTTCAAAACCTTATATTTTATCATACAGAACTAATTTATTTGGGGCTTTTTGTTTGTTTGTGGCTTTGATAGTTTTGTTTATTTGTTTTTGATTTGTTTTTTTCTATAGACAAGTTCTGGCTCCCATCACAAAGTTATTCTGCTGCTTCCCATCTGTTTGGTTTATGAGTTTGTTTAGTTTTCTCTTTTTTAAAGTCTTTGAGGCAGTCAAATTCAGCAGAACTCCTGAAGCAAAACTACTCCTTTCATTTGTGAAGTTACTCTTTAGTAACTGACAAACTGTATGTTCACTTTGGAAAGATTGCATAGAAGATAGTGTAATATTGAAAATACATACTCCTAGGAGCAAAGGTTAACAACATGAATCTACCTTTGATTTTTGCTGTAGTACACGCATGCATCCAAAGGAAGAATCCTGTCCTACTTCCAGTTTTCAATTTTGTTACTCGAGAACAGGGTACTCACAGGCTGTCTGGAAGCCATGGAAAATGGCAAGGAAAAGTTACTGCACTAGAAACAGCAGTGTAGTTCTTACTTTCAATAATTGTTTGTGTGCATGTTTCAGGAAAACTGGCTTACAAGGAACGGGATTTGGGGACAGCAGGGAAGGAGAGACTGTGGGAATATACTGAGCCTGTATTTACTTCCTTTTCTTTAGTTTTTTCTGAAAGTAATTTCTCATTGTAGTAGATCTCCTAATAATGCCTACTTGAAAAAGTTCTAGGATCCTTGTCTCCTCCAGCCTCTCTAGTGTTTTTATAAAGAGGCAAAGTTACTTATTTGCTGGCTGTCTCCCTGTTTTGAATCCTTATTTTCAATCATGAATTCACTGGGGAGAGAGTGCAGGGGAAAAAACCATTACAAGTTTTTAATGAAAAATCCATTTGATGTGTATTATGTGTGCCTATCATATGCAACCATTTTCATATAGAAACTGAGTATTTCTAGGTGGAGAGAATTAGCAACTTAAGATAAAGTCTAATCTTTAATAATCTGATAAATGGTTCATCAAGAACATTATCTACTTTGAATAAAGTTTTGAATTAGAAGAAATGCAGAATCACCCTTAGGATGCAAATTAAAGGAAGTTGTTTTAACCATAACAGATTATTATGAAACTTCTTTTATAGTTTTTACTTTTGATAATAGTTTCCAATTCCCTCAGATGGGAGACTTGCTATTACAGCAATGTTAGTGAGATAAATCAGGTGACATTCCTTAAGGGCTTAAAAGAAAGCTAGTAAGGAGCAGGAAAACTGAAGTAAATAATCCAAGCAAGACCTCAAAACCCAGTTAAAGCAACATTTTCAAATATGTATCCTTGATAATAGTTGGAAGGTAAACCTAGACATTAGATATGTAAAATAAAAACTAATCTCAAGCAATATCCTTTCAGAAACATCAAAATGTATCCTGCATATATAGCAGCCATTGTTAGGCATTTAGCAGGTCTGAAAGGTTGTACTGGGTATCACAAGGCCATAAATACCTGTTCTGAAATCCTGACTATTTAAGATTGACAGGGATTTTCTGACAAAGTGCAAGGCACAACCTGCAAAGTCTAGATCAAAAATAAGATCAGAATCAGAAATAGGCAGACCTAATAGTATTTCAAGAGGCAAGAAGTGTTTGGGTTAAATTCCCACTTTGGTAAAATATTCTGGTATTAATGGAATCAACTGGATACTATCATAACCTCTACTAAGAAGTAATTCTTGATAAATGCTTTAATAAAGTTAGATACATTATCATTTACTATGAAAACCAGTAAAATCCCGAGCATTTCCCTTCCATTTAGTATTACTATATTTTAAGGTTGAGTTCTGTCTGAAATAATCCAGGATTAAAACCATTTAAATCACATGAGCTCTTTGTTCTCAATCATCTCCACTTCCATTAATTTGAAACTGGCAGTACTGACATTGATATTGGAAAGAGTATAATACCACCAGATCCAAAAGCTACGAGATGGCTTTCCATTACAAACCTCTTAGAAAAAAAGTCCTTTTCAGTGTGGACAACTGAAAGAAAAAGATAATTTCAAAAGGCAATAGATAAATGTCAGTAGTACCACACCAATACTATCAATAAATGAATTTATATTACAAAGGATCACCAGTTTCTTCTTCGTGCAGTGGAACATTTTCCATGTTGCATACTGGTAAGGTGATAGAGTTGAGGGATTTTTCCACACAGTGTTTACATGTTTGTTCTGAAAAGGTAAGTAAATCTTACAGGCCTCGTGAGTGGGGAGCTGAAGAGCTGAAGACAAGACTGAGAGGCTGAACTCTCTGACATACTGGGGAAGTGGAGGAAAGCAAAAGCACAGTGCTTTTGCAATACAGCTTGCATGTGAAGACTTTGGTTATGTGAGTCAGCATGCTGGACAGGCTTCCACTTCCAAATTTCACAAAGACACTCATCACCCAGTCTGCACAATGACCTCCTTTCTCCAGCATTAGATTGGTGGCCAAGTGGCTTCTGCACACTTTGGTGTATATCTCCCACTAAATCTGCAGCACTTCAGAGAACTGGCAAGGGTTGCTTATACCACATACACACTTTAGAAGTTAGAGAAGTGAAGTAACTAGTACATAAAATCAGCAACATACTGCCTGCAAGGTCCCATATAACTAATAAAACATTTGTTCAGTGATCAATTTATGCTTCAAGTCTCCTCAGTCTAATGAAGCAATGCAAACATGAAGCTACTAGATTTGAAAGGGCTAAATGGTTTTTTTACAAAAACGTTTCTGTCTTTATGGCACAGCAGAAAACTGTACAGCATTAATGCTTGTTCCCATGCAAAAGTTAAGGCAAATGAGAATGAACATTTGGGAAAACGATGTTCCTGTGGACTACAAGACACAGCTTCAGTTGGCTTCCCTTGACACTAACATTTGTCTTTGACAGCTATTTTCAGTAGGACAAAGTCACCCTTTCATTCAATACCTTTTGTCATCTTTTGCTCTCAATTGCTCTCTTCTATGCATTTTTATCTCTCAGTTATGCCACTTCCTTTTTAAGCTGTTGCTAGTACATTCCATCTTTGCTCAACTATTTGCTCAACAGCTCTAGAAAGTCTGTATTTTTACTGCAACTCAACACACATGACCTCTGAATGGTATCTCCAGCTGCTTTTACAGAGTATTTACCTGAAGTAACATGATTCTGTTTCTTATAAATTATGTACCATCCAGTCATTCCTAGCCAGAAGTTTTAAGACAGCTACACCACAGCAAGACTTCACTAAGGGAGCTGATCCTTCAAACTGCCTCTACTCTCTACTGTTCATCTGACACTTCAGTGGGACAGTTCAAGTTATTAAGCAGGCAGGAAACCCCAAAACACGTGCATGTGTGTGTGTGTCTGTGACTTGTTTTTCACAAACTTAGTGAAATGAATCAAATTACCAAGAAATCAGACAAATGGCTAGACTGACTCAGGTGCAGAGGAGAAGCAGCCAACCCTTGCAGTGACAGTGATCTGTTAAATGAACTCATCAGTCCTACCTGCACCTTAAGAGGAAACCTCTTGGGCGAAGCCCCATGAGATTATTCTCCCATTAATCATAAATTCTCTCTCCTCTTTTTTCAACAGAAGGATGTTATAAGAATGGCCCTTGAAGCAAGTGATAGACAGGGGTGTGTGAACACCGACTGACATTTATTGCAGATCAACTAAAAATCAGCAATTTACTGAGCTCTAAAATTTCATCACTGATCACAGAGATTGCAATGCTGTTTATTACATAAAGCTTTAATATGTAAACATGTCAATCAAAAAGCACCATGATTTTGGCAGTGGAAGTCAACCATATACGAAGGGCTGTTTTCCAATTCTTCTTCTTGTTTTGAAATTATCCACAAGTAGAATGTTTCTTTAAAATACTTTGCAGCAGAAGCTACTGGTACTTTAAAACTGCCATGGCAGAATAGTAACTCCACAGAGGGAAAAAACCTATTAGACCTCTGATGAAAATGAAGTAGGGAAATTTAAAAAAAAACCACCACTTTAGGCATGTCCAATAGCATCCAAATTACTTTTTAAAATTGCAGTCTGGGATTTAGTACAGAATGTCACAGTGTGCATACCCTAAATTTCATTTGCTTTTGACTCCACGGTGTCTCAAGATACTAGTACCTTTTCAGCTTGTTATTATCAAGTGTTTTGGGGCATTCAGTATTTTGAAGATGTTGACATTGCTTCTCCCTATTACATCTAAAGTGCTTCTACAGTGGACAAATGTCTTAAAACACTGCAGAGGGGAAAAAAACCAAACAGTTGGAAACACGCAAACCAAAGGCAAACCAGTGGAGTTAAACATTAACTACTGGACAACATCTGTATGCACATACCTGACTGCTGCACCACCACATTAAGCATATTACACTCCATGCATGACTGTTGGACTAGATTGCCATGTCTAATGAATATGGTGTTGCTGCATTGGCCCAGAAGCAGATACAAAAAAACCTTGAAAAAACCACCAACTCAGACGTATTTATTTTACCTTTTTTTTTGCTCTGAGTAGGATCACTTTATTTAATTTCCAAAAAGTCCCTGTTCTTGTTGGCAACATTCCTCTCTGGGTAAAAGAGGCAAAGCAGAGTCAAGCTCTTCTCCCCCTCTCCCTGTTCCCTCCTTATTCACTGTTTCTGGAATAGATTTACATTAGCCTTCTTCTCTCCATTTCAAATGAGGCTAAACATTTTCCTTATTTTTTACTTTTTGGATGAAGAAAAAGAAGAGGGAAGGATTTGAGTTTTTTTTTCCCAAATAACCAGGGGTGTAACACCAAGTTATATATGGTTTGTAACAGGGCATTCAAAATATTAAGCAAACAAGACTAAAAGCCTCACCATCAAAACCCACGGTATCACTCGCCAACTTAGNAACCCCAATTCAAAAAATTGCTAAGCAGATCCCTATGTGCTGTGGGGAACTAATGGAGAGTTGTACCTTTCCCAAACATGTGAAAGCTGTGGAGAAGTGAGCCAGAAATTCCAGGTAATAGAACATTTCCAGATAATGTTATTTCTTCCCTTAATTGTGTTACCCTTAAAATATTGTTGTATCCTCTCGTGGGGTTTTATCCTGATCCTATGAAAAGTAATTACCTTTAGTGATATAATATCAAGACTACTATAGGAGGAGAAAAATTCTACTGTTTATATAATGAAAATTGGCTTATTACAGACATCCCCATAATCCAATACAAGAAATTTAATGAAAGTCCCTGAGTTGGAGCCTAGTGAGTTTACGCGGTCACCAAGTTTTCTGGTGGGGATTCAAGGTATTTAAGTAGAACTGATAAATGTTTTGTCGTAAGATTTGAATGTATTACAAGACCTTGAGCTCTTGATTTGGTTGTAACTACTTTCTCTCTGCATCTAACACAATGCTGCTGCGCCTCCCTGTTTATCCAATTTAGATCACTTCCATTATTCTAGTACTAAGGAAAAGGAAGGGAAGAGACATTAATCACATCCTTACTAGCTAACTTTGAACTCACAATCTGAGGTTTTTACAGTTAGTTTGTATAATGATGACTATGCCTTGATTATCAAGGCTACAGTTACATTGTACATGTTATTTACCACAACAAACATACCAAGCTGTGTTTTGTATATGTGCTTGTTTTATACATAAGAACATAATTCATATCCTGTTTAAAAAATACACCTATTAATTACTAAAATTTATTTTTGCAAAGAAATATGAAGTCAGTCCCTTTCGGTTTTTTTAATTCATGAGTTATGATCTGTTAGGTGCCTCAGTTTTGTGATTCTGTGTATAGACTTTATGCAGCAAAGACAGATGATGTTTCTTTGTTAAATGCTTTGCTGTTTCCCGTTGTGAGAAATTAATTGACTGTTACTATTCAAATCCTCACAAAACAGCATTTCTACTGTCCTTTGCTAATTATGCCATGCCTGCATTTTACATAGAATTTCACACTACATTTGCTTTTCTACTTTATATTTTAGGGCGGCTTATTTGTAAGAATGTGCATTTATGTTCATATTATCTTGACCTAACAGACCAGATCTGATTGCTTTTTAAACGTATGCAAATAATTGGCTTGGAAACAACACAAAAACAAGTGCTGCATTTAGTGTGAGTGCAAGAAAAGTTAAATTGGGTTAGCACTCTAAATAAGCTCAACTTACCAGCACAAGGATGTGCTTTGCTTTGGGCCCAGTGACAATACAATGGACCCATCTTTGGGATAATAATAATTATGTTATTTATCTCACCACAAAAAGAGACTAACCTGCCGGAGAACCCAAGTAGTAGATTGTGTTAAATATTGAATGGTGGTCAAGAAAGAGTGAGGGGGGAAATATCCAAGATGTCCTCTTAATATTCCTATCTATGGTCTCAGACAAGTACAAGAAAAAGTAGTCTAATTTGTCTAACAATACTCATGGTTAGTAGGAGATATTACCACTGTCTACAAAAGTTGTTCCACCTGAAGGCATTTTACCAAACGGGCATACAAGTATGTAAAATAAAACATAAATGAATCAAAAAATAATTCTGAAAGACAAACTATGCCAGTTACCAAGATGGAGTTACTTCACAGTAACAACCGTTCACCATTTCCTCTGAGAAGCAGAGAAGAAATACAGAAGCTTTCAATATAATATGTATGTTCCCATATACTGTTGTTTGGGAGAGAAAATCTGAAATAAAAATTCAAAGACTAGCCTGCTTTTGAAACATAAGGCGAATATAATTAAATTTCTGCAATTTAAAGTTCAAAGACATTAGAGCAAAGAATCCACAGCATAAGGCAAAGATCATTTTTAAGCGCAGAAAGCAAAGTACAGTCACATCTTAGACATTTCTATTTTAATAAGCTGTTGTCATTAATTAGAGCTGTGAATATGATGTGTATGGATAAACAGTTAACACAGTGTAATCAAGCCTTAACTTCTGTATTTCCTGAGTTTGCTTCTTGGTTCCATAACTGACACCATCTGGCCAAGACCTCAGATAGAGTCGTGCATGTTATCGCAGTAAGGATACATGACACTAGTTGGGGCAGCTCAAGCACCCCTTCCCCGCAGCTGCTGGTCACCAACCCTGAGGAGCAGCCAGCAGAAGAGACCACACTGATGCTCTTTGTCTTGTTTCAAAGCAAAATGATAGGCCTATTTGCACTAGAAAATACTGTGACTATGACTTGCAGGAAAATTAGTAACAGCTAGTGCAACTGAACGAGTTTCCTGTGGTTTAAAAGGTAAGTAATTGAGTTTGCTGTACTTTAAAAGGTAGTAATGACATGAACATAATACTTGATTAGAAAAACTTTCATAGGTAACAATTTAGTCTGAAAGCCAGTATTCAAAACTCAGGCAGATGCTAGTCTGGGGCATGATAATACAAAGCCAATGCAATGGACAGGTCTCAAACCTTCCGCTGAGATGACAGTCAGGTTGATGAAATAGGTTTTAAACCCACGACAGCTGGGAACTCACTGCATCAGTTAATACAGTAATGCTATAATTAAAAGGTCTCTCTGTAATGCACAAAAACCTGTAGAAACCACTAGTCTCTAAAAGTTGTCCCTTTGTGTGGGCATCATTTTAGCTACAACTATGAAGATTTGTTCCAGATAACTCAACTTACAGATTACTGCTGAAAAATCATTCTGAGTTCCTTTTAACTCTATAGCTCACTACCACTAGATTAGCTCCTTTCACTATTTGTGTTGCTGCTATGTTTCTTTTCCAATGTACCCATAAAGATAACATCAGCTGGTTTCTCTGATGAACTCCCAGATGCCATTAGTCATGTGTGGGAACAATTACAAAAGAAATTAATACGAGTTTTCAAGACAATCCCCAAAATTCTGCTCCCTGGAACATGTACAACAGGTTGCCATTTAGCAACAACAACCCAAATTTTATTTTTATAAATGGAAAAAAATCTCCACGATCATTCATACTTTCTTGATTTGTGCAGCTATTATCTATCTGTCAGATGACAAATTCTGGGGTTAGACATTTTCCATAATACTGCATCACAAAGTTGGCTACTAGACAAAACAAAATTATTACTAAACGGGAATTACTACTATGCAATGATATTGTTTAAATCAGAGGTGAAATGTAGCTTTTATTATAAAGGCTAAAGGGACAGGATGAAAAAGAATAAGGAAGTGCAGCTGCAATTTTCTGAAAGCAGCAACTTTTTCATCCTTAAAGCGAAAAATACGTTTTGGTTTGGCCTTTAACATGTTCATGTCCAAAGGAGAAATTAAGTCAGTTTATTACCTTATATTTCCCTTTAACAGAATGTTTCTTTTCCAGCTATAGTCCGTGTAGTAACACAATAAATCCTCATCCCCCTACCACCCGAAAAAACCCCATTTTGCTTCAGCAGGGACTTCAGAACTAGATGCTTAGGAAATAATCCAGTGTCCCTTCCTCTAATGACTAGCCAGGAGTGTTCTGGCACAGTGTAATCACTCCTCCACTATACCCAGCACTATTGCATTAAACTGTAATTTAGTTGATCTACTTCAGGGAGTCATTTATTACATTCTGAGTTCTGTGGATAGTGATAGGGCCATAAATGGAGCTATAAAAAAACAAACTCTTATCAGCTGGATATCTATTTCTATTACATGAAAGTTTGATAAATACAAAGACTTATTACTTGAGAAATGCTCTGTGAGAAAATTGTTTATTCAGTAAATTGGAGGTGATTTTTCTTTCATTCTGCAGTTTCTTTCATTTTGCTACTACACACCGTTTGAAAGTGGAACTGGTTATAGACTTCTAATGTACATGCATTTCTCAAAGTGAGATTTAATTCTTGACAAACTAATACAGTCTTTTAAAGTATGTATGAGCAAGATTAAAGCTACAGTGTCAGTATCTGCAAGGTTTCTTTAGGTTACTGAGCAGTGACAACACATGAGAAATGCTATCTGCCATGCACCCAGTCCCATGCTCTGTGATCAGAGCTTTGTGAATGCTGACATTTCATATGTAAGTCTAGATGCAAGCCCAAATCTTTATTGTTCAATTAAACTGTACATTCTGTATTTTTCAAATAAAAAAAAAAACAACTGAGTTTTCAGTTTTAAGGAATAAACTATTTTTACTGTGTTTAAAAGAACTTTTTGGTAAAAACAAGCTTGTAAACAATCTGTCATTTAGCAGGAAGTTACAATCAACTAACTAGACAAATGAGATAGTATTTTTCTTTTTTAAAAAAAAATCTCCAAATACTTGTTTTACATTCTTCAAAATATCCGTAGTATCACCGCAAACAGAAGTATAGTATAATGCATAGTATAATGCATATAAAAAGTGTATTAATACATACATCTTCACTGACATTTAAGAATCTGCTCCATTTCTGTGATTTTAAACAAAGATGTGAAGTACAGAATTATGCACCTACAGAAAATTCTGACCAAGCCTCTGATGGACTCAAAAAACCCTAAGAAATGTGCATACAGATGTATCATGGTCTCTACCTCCTCACTGATTTAACCTTACACATCTAGCTGGGTAATGCCAAAACAAAGAAATTCACTAAGAGCAGCAAGCCAGATCATTAAGAAGATAGCTAATTACTGAATAACTATGTTAGTTGAATCAATACAGTCATCATGCACTAACTTAAACTGATTTTTCATTTAAGTATATTGTCCACTTAATTCTAAGATATATCTCTAATTACCTTTTCTTTTTAATGTTTGTTTTTTTGTTTTGGTTTGGGTTTTTTTTCAGAAAAAGGACTACTACTGAAAACAAGTCTCCCTTGCACTGCCTGCACACATTTTCTGATTCACACTTGTGAAAAAGAGCAACTTTTAGTATGGAAATTCACAAAACTGTAATAATTACTTTATAAGAAGCACTACATTTTCTTCATTGCATGTTTGTTTACAAAAATGTAGTAAGCACACATATGGTCTATAGGTTTACCTTGAGGGCAGGTTTCACAATCAATCTAACCAACATTAAGTGCAAGCTGCAGCTGAAATCCCCCCTCTCTCCACCCGCACCCCCATCCCAGCCAGACTGCGGCATCACCCTCAGGCCAGACACTCAGTGTGTACCTGATTAGTCGATCAGTTCCCTGATCCAACTTGTGCACAGCCACACCACCAATGCTGGCACATGGAATACATGTGGCTGCCACTTTTCAGAGGCATCCATCGAACCATGGACTAACAAAAGCTATCTGCTAGGTTATCCCAAAATAGCATGCAAGACAGCAATGGAGAATAGCCATGAAGAATAGTAAATACTATATAGAAATTTAGATCAATTGTCATATATGCTATTTGGCAAGTGATATATTGATTTCTTTATATAACCTCTCTATCAGCCCTACAATCCTTTTACAGAAAGTTTAATATTGCATGCACAAAAATCTTACTTAAAAAACCCCATAGGTCTTATGACAGGTGTCTCATTTGCTTCATTTGAAATTAATTAGCTGAAGTCTAGATTTTAGATGTCCTATTCTCGTAAAGTACCCAAAGTGTCCCCAATTGTCATACAACAATGAAAATTCCTGTTTAGTCTATTACAGAGTCTCTATTGGATTACTGAAACTGTCCATGTTATTGCTGATATAAGTGTTGAGCTTTTACTGCGATAAGAACGCACTGTAGCTGAGTTCTGATATATTCAGACAACAGACAGCTATGAAGTTTAATATTTTACAGAGATTTGGACTTCATTAAATTGATACAACAGAAATCAGAATTTTCAACATTCAATTACTTGTTTGCAAGAGTGCTCCACATGGATGCAGGATTAAAAGCCAAAACAGATCTTAATCATATAGCAACACACTACAATGACTCATTGAATACAAATGTCAACAAACGACCTCAGTAAAGTTAGTTTATTTTTAGTATGTTATTCAGGGGCAGCTGAACACAAAAGTGAAAGAAAAAGATCAAGGATGAAGATCGTTGCTAGCTAAACATGCTTATCACAGGATGTAGTGGAAAACTAATGTGGTTTACCATATATTTACAATAAAAAACCCTCAAAACATAAAACTCACTAATGAGGATACAAGTGTAAGAGGGAAATAATTAGTGGTAAGAGCCTGGATTCCCTCATACCTTCCAAACTGACATGTGGCTCTTGATATCAAATAACAAGTAAGGAATCAGACAACATATTTAGCAAACACAGATTTAACTATTTCAGATAAACTGGAGCAGATCTGTGCTATTTGTCAAAGAACATACCTCTTCAGCAAACAAAGAAAAAAAATTCAAACCTCAAAGAAGTCTTTCAAAATATCTCACGTCTGCAATTTTAGCGGCTCTCCTAAAGTCAGCAGCTGACCAGAAAAACCATGGCAAAAATCAAATGTAAATACAACTGACAACTATTTACAACATGTTGTATACAACTTTAATTATTTTACCTTTAAAGTGGACATCTGCAGGACTTTCCAGTTAATGGAAAACTCATAAGATTTTACATCAAGCCCTGCCAACCTGGCTAATTTTGCTGTGCTATGTTAAATACAATGTGGTGAGGGGAAACACTGTCCTCCCTCCAACCTGAATTTTCTTCTTTTTTTTGTTAGTTAATAATATGAAACACTTTTACACCAAGATAAAATGGAAATTACTTAGTCCTAATGTTAACAGTTTTAAAAATAAATCTTTAAAGAACGTGACAGCATCTATGAAAAAATATTCCTAGGTACCTCCCAATTAGCATGTATTTTGAATACCATAGACACATCTGTAAAAAGCAAGTATAGTTGTATCCTGGTATCAGACTCAGACAGCAGGAGAAGCACAGTTGCTTCAAGGAAATTTCCACATCCAGTACAGTCAGCCGTAAAATATAAATGTGACTTTGGTTTTTGGGTTTTTGGTTTTGTTTTTTTTTTAAGGAAGTACTGAACATCTCTTTGAAGAAAAATCAAGAATTTCTTTTTTTGGCAAGTCTATACATCATCAGATGTTAATTTCTATTCTATTCTGGATAATTTATTTACCCAAAGATGGTTGACATCGTTCATATAAA
Source organism: Sakesphorus luctuosus (assembly GCA_013396695.1). Taxonomy (NCBI): domain Eukaryota; kingdom Metazoa; phylum Chordata; class Aves; order Passeriformes; family Thamnophilidae; genus Sakesphorus; species Sakesphorus luctuosus. The sequence continues at coordinate 1,835,585 of VWZD01001639.1, read as the reverse complement.
CCCAGCATATTCCAGGTAACCAAAGAAGAACACGGAAAGGCACACAGATACATTGCTGTGCAAGACACTGTAGTGGGCCTGGATTATGTGCAGGATCTACCATTAAAAATAGCAGTCTATAATGAGTTAGAATCTACATTTAAGTGATTTTCCCCATTTCTTCTGTTTACTAATTCACAGGAAAAGAAATGGTATACGCTAAAAAAAACCCCTATGTGTTCTAATTGCTTGATTAATGATAAGATACAATAAAATAACCCACTCAAAAACCACAGCTCTGCTTTCAGTTTCTAAAGATGGAACACATAACTGAAGGAAAAAAGTATACCACGACATATGCCATTTAAGAATGACAAACTCTTAAAATCATTTTAATTAGATACTAAACCTTAAGAAGAACTCCCAATTTCAATTAAAATGATTGACTAAAACCAGTCACTCCTGGGAAAATGATACCAGTTGACATGAGACTTAAGAAAACATTAAGCTAACAGGTTTGGAACAAGACTGATGCCCAAAAAAGGCAGTTATTAGGACTTGCTTTTCCTGAACATGCTCATAAGACTGTAATACACATGACCTTAGTTCAAATATACCCTCTCTATGTTACATTTTACTGGATTGACACCATAAAGAAAGTTATAGTATAATTTCTGTAGCAGCCACTAGTTAAAAATTAAGGTTTTTTTCAGTTCTCTTTGGCTCTTGAACATAAAGAACCACCTCATCTCAAGAGACTTTTAAATCAACGAATTTCCAGACAGGCATGAGTAAGACACTTGCCCTTGAGACAGAGGATGTGCCTGTACAGCTGTACACCGACAGACAAACCCCTTTGCCAACCCTTCTAACACTGATAGCTGTTGAGGCAGGTCCAGCCAGTGTAGCTCCATTACCCAGTCACTTGTGTCAAGGTGATCAAACCTTTCCCCTCAGCTGGATCATCAGCTCTGGCACAGTTAAACACTGTGGCATATTAAAAAGCACAAAAGTCCCATGTCCAGACAACCTACCAAATTCAGGCAAAATGAACTGGGAATGTCTGGATTCATCCATATAGACCAGACATACTGAGGATACAAGTTAAAGTTAAATCAATCACAAAATCCAAATGCCATCCAGGCAGAACGGTTTAAGAAAATCCACAGGAGTCTCACTACCATACTCTTTCCTACAAGGTTTTACTAAGACAAGGGCATAGCAGCAAAAAGTTAAAAATGGAGTGAAGGCCTTGCTCCTTGTTCAAGAGCACAAGAAACAACCCACCCCTCCAATCTTGATTCTGATACACAAAGGTGTCAACGCAGTTGTGTACTCAGGAGCAAAAGGTTGGCATAGCCAAAACTCTGCTGGCATGCACCAACTCCTCTTCCTGGCAAATTTTGGTGTTCATCTCCCTCTGGTGGACTGTATACAGAGAGAGGAAACTGCTCCACCTAGAACACCTTCACCTAGAAATTCACTGTCTAGAATATCAACACGACTCCATTCGTCTTCCAGTTATTAGCAAATCCTCACCTCAGATACACCTCAGCTGGCAAAACCAACATGGCCATCCAGAGTAAGCGGGTTCTGAGGCACCAGTGTGAGGAGCATGTGGCCAAATGGGCAGGTGTAACTTGCTCTGGTACTCACCAAACACTTCAAAACCCCCATTATTTTAATACATATACACAGATTTCTCTGCCTTTACCTGCTGTGCAATGGAAAACAGAATGACAGTTCATTTCGTACTTGGACAGGATGAAACAGAACACAGTATGAAAGACTACCAGTAATTATTAGAGACCTATCATATGCAATCTGGGTCAATAACATGTGAGAGGATACAGATCCAGCATGCCTAGCAGACTTTCTCACATGCTGTGAAAGATGCCAAAACAGCATACTATTACCATTGTCCAAATTTTAGTTAGTATCAACTGAAATGCATAACAACAGTGAAAGAGAAGTCAATCAACCTTTCCAGGTTGATACTGGAATTAAGCTTCATCAGCAGAGCCAAGAGAATCTCTCAATGCCAGACCTGCATTCAACCTTCTAGACCTACTCAACGCAATCCATCTCATGAATTATTGCAGCTCCCTCACTTTTACCCTGAGCATTTCCTTGAATTGCTTTTACTCCAAAGTCTGTACAAAGATTTCAAGAAATGGGCAATTGTTTGGCATTTGCTCTGTGCTTACTCAGCTATTTCCAAAAATCCACTTTCAGTGTGTGGGTGACACACTTGATATTAAGTCTCAAATATAGGCACATTTTAATTTACAGCAGAAATAGCTACATGTTCTATTCTGTATTTTCTAGGTCCCCCAAATTTAGCACTGTTTACGCATTAAAAGGCATATAACAATATAGACAAAGTACGTGGATGAACTATTTCATATCAAACCAGTTCTACCAACTGCACTGTTTCATTCTCATAAGTCACCATTGTGAACCAAAACTGAAAGGTATGTCTTCTCCCCAGTCTGAGTCAGTACAAGCTAAAACTTGCCATTGTAAACTTCCAGAGTGACAAGTGCTTTGTTAAGCACTTGGGAATTCTTAAGTACTTACATTTTACTAAAAATAAACTTGGAGGTACTATCTATAGGAAATATTAAACACCTTATCTCAACATGTCAAATATACAAAATTGTTTCACATCCTAAAAATCACTTAATCATATCAAGAGTTTCCAATTCTTAGTGAAAGCTACCTTGGTCAACATGAGTCTGCGCACAGAGCAGAAATGCAGATGATGACTACATTTTTCTGGACACTAGCAGATTTTTTTGCAGCCCTATACAAAGTTCTAACTTTGTCTAAGTCTGCTGACAATCAGACATCTTTCATACTAGCATTGGAATAAGTTTTCCAACTTTCCCCAATCTGAATTCACTGTAGGACACAGTACATGTACTAAATTAATGGTGGAAAAATGCATCTGTACACTTAAAGNTTTGGATGATGCTTTGCTTTAATAGTTAGGTGGCTCTGAAGCTATCAAGAAATATCTCTGCAGACTTGACTTCTTTCTTCTACGATGTATCACATTTCATCCATCTATTCTCAACCACCTTCACTACAATTCCAGGTGGCAACTTTTGTTCTCAGGAACAATGCAACAGCATCCTACTCACAATTTATGGGATTTTAAAAACCCCACGGGTTTGGGGGTTTTTTGAATGTTTCTCTTGTATACATGCCCTTCCTCCCATTTTAAGGACTTAATTTGAGATATCAAACCATCCAGGTATGTAGCTAGCATAGATATTTGCAAAATTAAGCAACTTTTTTCCTAATGGACAGATGCATTTGTGAAAGAAATGGGCTTATCATACTCTTAGGTCAGTTTCTGGCATATGGTTGTTCTCAGACAGGTTGCCTATATTTGTTTCTACTCAAACAAATAAGCTCACCAGTGACAGGCTTTGAACCACTCACCTAATAACACGTTTTTAGGGACAGCAAAGTTCACAGCTTTATTTCACCCACACATTCCAGCATATTTATTTCAGTGCCTACCCTCTTGTTCCATTGCTCTTGATGTCTTGCTCACATTCTCACTGACTTTGAATTTGGGGACTGCAGCAAGTTTCATAACAGGAAGGCACATCCCTTAACACCCAGCTTTTATATGGCTAAATGGCTTGTCATCTTCCCCTGGCAGAGGCCCAAATGACGGAAAACTTACTTGCAAGATAGAACAGTGAAAATCAAGTCCATGGGAACAATCAGTGCTAATGTTTTCCACAAAATCGGTGCTAGTGTTTTCCATAAAAGTAACCTCTCTGCAGCTCTCCTGAAAGTTACTTTCTTAGTAAAGTAAGGCATGGATAAGACTTGACTACTCTTTATTTAGGAAAACCAAACAAAACCATACAGAAAAAACAACAAACTAAGTTTGGAGTAAAACGTAGCAGTTTAGACTGTAATGTTAAATAATTCCAAACAAAGGATAAAAATAGTATAAATCAAAAAAACCCAAAAGAATTAGTATCAACCCAGTATCAAAATATTTCAGTTGTGTTTGTGGAACAAACTAAGCTACAGCTACTGAAGTTTTTGTAAATTCAAAACTAATCTACCAATTCTTGTATACATACATGCTACTGTTACACCAATAAAAGAATTAATAGCTGAACCACCCAATTTTGAAAGCAAAAATAGCAGCAAGTTGGCATGAAATGTTAAGACTTTTCCAACTTTTAATAAAGTTTTATGTAACGGTTACAACAAAGGAAAATATTTTCGAAAGGTTGCAAAAGGTTTCTAAAAGAAAAAGTTAGTTTAGAATAACACCACTTACCTTTTCACAGTGCTAAGTGGCACAAAAGAAGGTTAGTAAATTTTTAGTGTACTGCTTGTAAACTTTCAAGCAGTACACTGCTAAAACTTCTTAAAAAAAAAAAAGGCTTTTGCAGTTGGATGGCCTGTGTGTTTCCCTTTGCTATTCATTAATAACTTTTTTGATTACTGGCCAGTGTCAAATAAGCTTCCACCAAGTCCCTAAAACAGAGCTGCTAAACCAGATCAGCTCAGCAAGGGTTTCACGGCTGCGAGCAGCCTCAGGTCAGCTGTGACCCAGAGCGGCCCAGAGCCAAGTGCTCCATGAGGCTGACCTGAGGGTGGCCACCGTCCTGAGTCCTGGCTACGTGGCTTTGGACCAGCACACCAGCGAGTCTCAGAAGTGCCATTCCTTGCCAAACCCCATGAAAGGAGAGATTTGTGGGAGAAGGGATGGGACTGAAGGAGAATAAGGCTAGTGAGCAGTAAAGCCATAAGAGAGCAAGTGCTATGGGGTTTGCTCGTAATGGAATGAGTTCTTTTGAAAGGTGCTTTTCCTTTCAGATACCTTAAGTATTGTGTGTTATTGCAGCATGCATTTATTCTGACTAATGAAATATATAATTTCCATACCTAGTTGGAAGCTGGCAAGTCATACTGGTTTAGCAGATGATGATACATATAGAAAGCATAGCCATCCTATTTAAAATTACAACTTTTTTGTCTAGAAATGAATATTAAGTTAGAAATATGGTAAAATAATTTTTATCTAATTAGTTTCTACTAGAAGGACAAAAATGAGTGCTGGAATCTGTACCTTTTCCCTGTTCATGCAGAAATATACCACTTAGTTGCCAACATAACTTCTTATGGTTTTAGCACAAAAACATTGCATTCTTGCTTTCATCACTATTATCTGCAGTAATTAAATTCCTTACCTCCCTAAAAACAAGTATCAAAACATGCCCAAAATTTTTTTCATAAGAGGGGCTCTATTTTGTTGTTATGTTTCTCAAATATGGACACCACTCTGTGTTTTAACTTTGCATTTTTAAATAAAAATATAACACTCAACTTTTGGTTATATCATGCCTTACAATCAGTAAGGCATATGACAAAAAAAAATACGGAGAGGAAATGAAGGTATCTTCTAGCACTATTTATAGTAATCCAGTCATGCTGAACTGATTGTATTTCCTCCTATATTGAAAATGCACAGACAGCTGCATACAAAATACGTCATCAACTCTCAGCTTTCATCCAGTGCAAAAAATAACAGGTAAATATATTCCTATGTAGACTAACATTGCTTTCAGTTTACACACAGAAAGAAAACTTTACTAAAGTTTCCTCCAAGTGTCTGCAAACTGGCCAAAAGCTATTGGTTTCTGTGAGATATACGCCTTAGGAACAACAGAAGCTGAATTTTGAACAGGGAGACCTAATGCTTTTTGTCATGTCTTTGGTGAGTTATGCTTTTTCTGTCTACCTCTTCATTTTAAAATTTGTTAGCTTTGGGGTCAAAAGGCCACCCTAATTTACATGGAAAACGAACATACTTGACAGACCACCTGAAATCAGTTAGTTCAAAGGTAAATCAAAGACATATTTGGTGCCTCTCTCATTTCTTCTCATGTTCTAAGCCATTACCAGAGGATTTAGTTGCAGTGGTTCCATCATGAGCAATGTTTAACATTCTGAAATTCCTTTGTCCAGAGGGTATGATAAAGAAAGATACTAACACACCTGACTGTCCAGGTATTTTCTCAGGGAAGAATAGCAGGATACAAGAATTAAATGGCGTTATGAGACCAAACCAGTTATCCTGTCTTTTTTCAGCCTTTTCTTACACTGCATACCTGTTATTTGACTGCTTGAGGATCCCTGCTGGAAGATATCACAGGAAAAGTGAACTGTGGAGCTCTGCTTCACTCATTAATCCAGAATTTAGTTTTGAACCTTTTCAACTTTAATACTACACTGAATTTATCTCCACTGCACACATTTACTTTAATTGAGGCTATTCTTTCAGTTCAATGTTTAGAAAGCAATTAATCGTCAATAGAAAACTTTACACATATGGATTGCTAGAAATATTTTGTTTCAGAAATGATGCACATGCAGCAAAGTTTCAGTACTGTTACATAAGCATCCATTCCACTGTCTAGTATTTCTGCTATATTGTGTAAGCAGGGGGAAAAGGCAACAGTTGACTCTCCCATGCTAAAAGAGGGAGAGAACTTAACAGAAAAAAGGTAACCAGAGATTCAATTCGCAATAAGCTAAATCCCCATAACTAAGCTTCCCCCATCCAGAATGCTGTTTCTTCAAACTGTATTTATTTGACGTATTTACAAAGTTTACATCAAGATCTAAAACCTCCAAGCACTTTCAGCATGACTATACCATGAATTATGCTCACTGGCAAGAGTACCTTAGTTTTATCAACTAAAATAACTATACATAAATCCACCTTGGGAAAGTAGGAAGGCCACAGACATGACCCCAAAGAAACTCATCCCAAAGGTTTCAAGGGAATCTACAAACTGTTTCTGAGCTGCTTCACTGCATCTCTTATAAAAACTTTGCCACAGTTAGGGTATATAGTAATACGTACAAATAATACATTTGTATGTAATATGTACAAATAAGATGTTTTCATTTAAGAAGAAAAATAACTTTGTACTAGAATATGGTAGTATAAGAATACAGAAGGCTCTTCCTTTGGATATCTTCTTGTCCATCAAGTGTACAAGCTTCTATCTATCTTTTGATAGTAAATATGTCAAAAGCAAGGGATATATAAAAGTAGACAGGATTTTAACAACTGGCAAAAGTAAATTCACTTCAGGATATTTCTGCCTCTGCTTTAGTAGCATTTTGGCATGTTTCTAAAGCAGTGAGTGTCGCATTATGCTTATCCTCATTAGCTGCATGCTGTACTTCACAACTGGCTTCTTACACATCATTCAATTTATAATTCAGAATATGAGTTTCCAGTTAGAAGTTGTTTTGGAGGGAAAAAAGAAGGACAAGGACCATGTAAGATTATGTTCTGACCTTCAGATAATTTCTGGAGGCATTTTATATAGCATTTATCTATTTAAGTATATTTAAAAATACCCTTAAAATCCTGACCCCTCAAAAACTGTCTGCTTTTTTCAACATTGGTTCTGTTCTTCTGGGTGGTTTCATGGTAACAAAAAGCATACCAGACATAAAGTAAAGCTAAAAGGAAAAGTCAAACAATATCCCCACAGTAAACCAGCTATCATCTGCTGCTTGCAGCATGTCAGCGCAGCACATGCTTCAATCCCATCAAAAGGGCAGAATAGACTGGACTCCTGAAACACTACATCAATCAACTGGTCCTGAACACTGCAGGTATCACTTCAGAGCACTTATGCTACTTTAAGTCACACACACAGACAACAAAATTAAGTGTTGGTTGCTCTCCAGTTTGCAAAGTTAACAGAGGGTCTACATGAGGTAAGTCATCAGTAACAGAATGGAAATAGAAGGTTTAAAACAAGCCTCTCAGAGTGCATTCATTTGCACCCCATGTTAAGATCAAAAGTGCCTAGACATGTTCTCACCACAAATGTCTTAACTTCATAATTCATTCCCTGCACAAGAAGTTCATTGACTTTAGCTACAGAATGTAAGCAAACAGATGGCTTATGCTGCTAGGAATGTGCTGAAGACTTAAAGAAATATAAACCCAGAGGATTCAGAAGTATCCCAAAGGAGAGGGTAGTAAAAGAGAGATAGGAAGTAGTAGACAAGACCACTTACACATATCACACCTTCTGAAATAAGAACACAAAAAATAGCACGGACATCTTTAGCTTTACATCTGATTCATTGAACAGGGGTTAGCAAGGAAAGCATTTCTTGCTCAAGAGTATCTGTTATGAATGTCAGTGTGTAAGATGTGCAGCTGAAAGATACCTGCTGACATTAAGCAGGTATGAGCCTGTATTGCCTAACCAGTAAAAGATATAATTAGAAACTGGAGGAGAGGGGAGTCTTAAAAAAATCAAAAAATAAAGCTTTGCCTTTTTGTTTTAAAACAGAAGACTGCAAAAAAACCCCAAACACTGCAAGACAAACTAGCTCAGGAGTATGCCAGTGAAGAGAAGAAAAACACTATTGCACTGTGGCCCTGAACAAACTAATACCAACTTCCTCAGCACGACTGAGGGCTTCAGGTTTTCAAAAACCAATATGCAGGCAAACAAAACTTATAAAATATTTTCTAATCTGAAATTCTCAATAACTTCTTATAGTCAAACCTGAAATCAGGATTTCAGGAGAGCTTTTACTCAACTTTTACTTTTTTACTATAAAGTTTTACTTTACCTAATTCACCTAGGGAAGCCAGTTGATGGATTTCAGTGAAGCTTTCAATCCTGTCTCACAGGATCCTTCTGGACAAAATGTCCATCACACGGCTGGATAAACTCATCATGCAGTGGGTGAGCAATTGGTTCATGGGTTGAACACGGAGGGTAATAGTGAATGGGGTGACATCAGACCAGTGACTTGTCACTAGTGGGGTTCTGCAGCGCTCCGTGTTTGGCCCTGTGCTCCTCAACATCTTCATAAATTACTTTGTTGCAGGACTGGAAGGGATACTAAGCAAGTTTGCAGATGACACAAAACTGGGAGGAGCTGTTGACACCATCAAAGGCAGGGAGGCCCTGCAAAGAGACCTCAACAAACTGGAGGGCTTGGCAATCACCAACCATATGAAATTCAATTGCACTGGTGCAGCCTCTCCTTGGTATTGTGTGCGGTTTTGGGCACCGCAATGTAGGAAAGATATTAAGCTGTTGGAGAACATCCAAAGTAGAGCATTGAAGATGCTGAAGGACCTTTAAGGGAAGCCTTTTGAGGAGTGGCTGAGGGTACTTGGTCTGTTCAGCCTGGAGAAGAGGAAACTGAGGGGAGACCTCATTGCAGTTACAACTTCCTCATGAAGGGAAAAGGAGGGGCAGGCACCGATCTCTTCTCTGTGGTGATAAGTGAGAGGACCTGAGGGAATGGCCTGAAGTTGTTTAGGTTGGCTATCAGAAGATTCTTCACCCAGAGAGTGGCTGGGCACTGGAACAGGCTCCCTGGGAAAGTGGGGAGCACTTCCCAAGCACCAAGGCTGACAGAGTTCAAGAAGCATTTGCATGATACTCTCAGGCACATGGTGAGACACTTGGGGGTGGTCCTTTGCAGGATCTTGATGATCTTTGTAGGAATCCTTTCAACTTGGCATATTCTGTGATTCTGTGATACTATTATTTTACATAGAATAAGATCACATTTGTTTTACCAGCCAGCACTGCCAGCCCCCTGGAGGGCTGGGGGCCCATGCCTGCCCCATCACTAAGCCAGCAGAAGGAACATGCACAAACAAAATGCACTCTCTTTCACCAAACAGCTGTGCCTGCAACACACCTCCCAGCAACAAACTAGGGCTTTTTTAACTCAAATTTTGAGCAACAGTGAATGCGTTCATGGCTGTGACAAGTTGAATATCACCCAAAAGTATGATCCTCAATTACTGTGCTCACAATTTCCTCCCTTCTTTCTTTTAATGGTTTCTTAATACTTCTAAAAATGTAATTTAGAAGTATGGAATTTTATGCTATTTAAAATAAAAAGTGTATTATAGCAAAGCAGGACTCATCATCTTCACACAGTATGCAGAGTTTGCTATCAACAAGATTAGAATAGGGAGGAGGCCTGGAATGGCATACCTGAAACAATAATCTAAACCACATAATGCATTAGGGATCTAAATTCATTAGCTGTTACTTCTGCCGTAGTGTCCTGGATCTGTCGGGAAGCAGCTTAATTCCCATTTCCCCTCACATCTTCCACTGCATGTTCTAGGCATAATGGGCACATTCCTCTTGTTTTAATTTCCAGGGAAAACAAGAGCAGATTCTACTTTTGCCCTCACCCTCTAACTGGCCCACTCAAGAAACAATGGAGATCTGGTCCCTGTAGTCTGATGGTATTCAAGCTCCTGGCTCCCCCAGGGAGCTCTTTCCCAGTCAGCTACACATTAATTTGCTTGGATCATCTTTCTCCCCTTTCTTTTGAAGCTGGACCTGGTTCACCCAAAAAGGAAAGGTTGCCTGGGAGAGAGGTAAAACAAATCAGAACAAGTCTGAGCCTGATGCCTGAAAGTTGGCAACACACTCTGTCTCTTCACAGTGTTTTGTTTCTTAAACCTTTAGTCATTTCTTTTTACAGGAAAAATAAAGCACAGATCCACAACACACACAGGCTAGAGAGTAGAGATCAGTATTCCTGTTTTCTTACTCTCAGGCCACTGAAGTTCAAGGATTAATGCAGTATAAGAGAAGTTCTGTGTCTTGCATTATTGAAGTAGAACCACTGTGCAACTAATATAAACACTGGAAGTTCTCTCACTGGACTTTTAGACTTTGATGCTGGAAGATGTGCATCTGACAGCACTAAGCCTATGCCAACTAGATCTGAGGTCTCCCACTTCTCGGATGAATGCTTGAATAAGCACAAGCACACACCAAACATACTTCAAGAAGAACATGTTGTAACTTCAGCTTTTGGTGTTGAATCAAGTGGACAGAGTGCTTGATGTATGGTGCTTTGATTCAGACGCTTCAGCTCCAGAGCATATCAAGAATTCAGGCTTATTGCTTGTCTCTGCTTTTGTCAGTGGGTCATTTTAGGCAAATATGTTCCAACAGATTTGGTAACCTGTATTTCAGAGATGCTTCATTCTACTTCTTCATTCACTCTTCACTATTTTTTTAAAATATAATGCATGAGTTGGAAACTACTACTTGTTCTTTCCTGAGTCTCACCTCTGGTTCATGCACTAGCAAAGTAGAAGTAAATTTTCATAAGAACTGGTATATTCAACTGAAGTTTATGTTCAACTGGATGAATCTAATAAAAGGTATTTGTGAATCTCTTTATAACAGTGTTGACATAACTTGTGGGTTAGTAAAAGAAAACAGTTTCAGCAAAATAAAAAATCCTCCCCACAATTCTGCCTCCTAATGAAGGGTACATTGGTATGTGTATTTAAAGCTAATATTGGCTGCTTTCTGCTACAATAGCTTTTCTAATGCTTTTGTAAATCAAATCTTCTGTAGTAATAGCCCTGCCCCTCTGCAAGACCTAAGGACAAAATAATTCCTAAGGAATTGCATAGTTAAGTTCCCATTGTAAATAAAATGGCAAAGAAATAGTCATAAAGTTCCATTCCCTCACTCTTAAAAAACCTGAAGTTTCATAAAAAATGAAAGGCAAAAATCAATCTCATGGGGTTTAAATTGTTGCTCTCCCTTATTCACCCAGGAAAAAGAAAATTATGAGCTTAAACTCCTGAATAACCACAGTATACTGCTGGTCCAGACAGATCTCAGTGGAAAGTGATTTAGAATGATATGGTCTTACAGCAAAATCTTTTTGTTTTGTTTTCTTTTGTTCCAGGAAAGGTTTGGAACTTGGGATCATTTTAGAGAAGCTTGCCCAATTTAACTGAAAAAGAGTATATTGCACATGTTTAATGGTAGTTACATGCTCAAACGCTTCATCTTTAATCTGGAAATAATCAAAAGAAAAAAACAGATAAAAACGCACAAAAAACCAACCAAACGTACTAGCCAAACAAATGACCCTCACCACTGACAACTTAATACTTCCAATTGCAAGAGCTCTCTTTACAGTTTGTACTTGTATTCTTAGAGACAAAATACCAAATCCATATTTATCTAATTCAAATTCCCCTAATTTCACCCAGACACCCTGAAAAAACCAAGAAGGAAATGAAGAGACTGTATGCATCCGGTGAAGGAATTTGAAGTCTCACATTTATTTCCACTGCTGGGAAGAGGAAAGACAGAGAAACACTCACACTGTACTGATATTCCTGAGTTAAACCCACCTAAGCTTTCAAATGCTTTTCCATCATTATAATTTTCCATCTATTATAACTGTGCCCTACACACAGTTTTTTTAGCAAATAACCATGTGTAAATTGAAGAAACAATACATAGAATTAAGGCTGGGAGTACATCCTGAGATGTACCTGGGTAACTGTACCAACAGCAAGGTGTGTGTGCTAACAGATAAACTGCATAAATACTTTTAGGAGGTCTTTGCCTTCTTCTTTATTTTTCACTACCATGTAGAAGGACATCCCCATGACAATGGAAATAGTTCTAGAATAATTTAATAAAAGATACAAAAAGCACAAAGTGAAGTATCATGGTCACAAATACTGATTACTGTATAATTTCCCTACCAAACCATGGTCAATGCTGTGAGCAAATGCTTCTTTTTAACTGAAGGAAGAGAGATCATTTCAGAACTGAGTCCACACAACCTTCATTT
>VWZD01001639.1:1708310-1822571 GCA_013396695.1 Sakesphorus luctuosus | reverse complement strand
AAACAAGATAATGTATCTTTGGTGAAGTATTTTTGATTCTTCCACTGAAAAAATGTACAAAAACATTTATTTGCCAGAGACAGGGAGGGGTGTGTGAAAAATCAGTTCAACATAATATTTCCTTCAGAGATAATTAACATTGGCTAACATCTGTAGAAGTCTGAATGACTCCAATCAGACAGGCAGTGATTGCATGGACTAATGACAGGGCTCTCTGTGGAAGGAACAATCACCTAAGTACGCTATGAATTGCTAAAAGACAGACTTCAACCTGAATTTATCACCTGCCAGAATAGCACCTTGCACTCCTGCAACAGATTTTTCACCTCTTCTTTTTCACTTAGCTCTAGCTGTAAGTCTACCACATATAGGTAAATCAGACTTAGGCTAAAAAATATGTTGCCATATCTTGAACTATTTTCTTTGCATCATAAAGCAAAGAAACTTTTAATTCTAAGAGACTTAATGACCAGCATATTCTGGGAAACAAAGTTTACAACCAGCATTTGAAAATCCATACTTTTATACCGCATTTTGGTATTTTTGCTGTTTTACAGTAAGCAATAGATATTTTTCTTTCTTATATTTCAACTTCAAATTTCTTTAAGAACACTATATAGACCAATAGACCATGGCACTGCTACTTGAGAGTGAACTTCTGTCTATGGAAACAAAACCGTCAGAACCCAGGTGTCCAAAGTGATCACCCTAACATAAGAAATGTTAAAGAATACTATATCAACTATGTAAATACATCATTGTACAGTAGTCATGTCCAAGAAATGTCTTAATCTTTTCTAAGAATAAATTTCTAGCAAAAAAAAAGGTTTCTCACTTAAGCATATTCTACTTCCATCAGTATTTGCAAGAATTAAAATCAGTAGGACCAAACCTCTCAGGAGCACTTTGGAGACCTGGATATGTAGAAAGGGACTATTATACATCAAGTCAGAAGGCAGTTAATATGAAAAACAGGAGTGCAACTCTAACCAATATTTTCTTAGAGGGCTGGCGGCAAACTGCCAGATGCATGTGTGACCTCAAAACAACCTTTTGCCAGATGCCTCTTTAACCTCTAACAATTACATCAACTTCTAAAAAGACTGGTACATTCTACCATTTTCTTCCTTTGGTTATGCAAATTCAGAAGATGTGCTTAATAGACAGATTTAAAGTGTTTGGTTCTGTGCATTTTTGTCTCTTAAAGCCCCAAAATAGAGTGCTCTAATACAGCAGCACATACTTCCTTTTCCTTGCTAGGATTAAAACTGTTGTACAAATTAAACAAGAAGTCTTCATCTTTCTTCTTTTCTCCTCTCTTGAGGCCATGTTCAAAACCAGGTAACTTTTTGAAATAGTTGTGAGTTAAGAGCTAAGACAATATTCAGCCAAAGCAAATAATAGATCACTTTTAGTACTATTTACCATTTTTAAGTAAATAACCTTTTCTTTCACAAAAAGCATGCTATACATCTTATGTTGCAATCAACAGAAGCCAATAAAACCATTCATATTATTCAGATTCAAAAATGGCCCATATCAAAACATTTTGAGAAGGGCTTTTCTGCAAATTTAAAAATAAACAAATTCCTAGCATGGAGGCATCATGAATATGTTGCAGGGGCTCAAGCCCTAGAAAGCAAAAAGAGAGAAATTATGTGGAATGAAAAGTAAGTAGGTCATGTATACTAAATTGCTAAATATACTAAGAGAACTGTGGCTAATAGAACTGTTTTTAAAATCTAGAGTACAAGTAAATGAAGAAATGCACAGTCATTTGTCAACAAAAACATAGTTTGTTGAAGCATTAAAAAGAAAGATTCCCTGTGCTGTTGAGAATCCAAGGGGGGGAAAAAAGCATTTCCTTTAAGAAATATACTTCTTTATACAGCAAAACAATGAATTTCAGTTGTTCTGTAACCCAGATCCTTTAATCTGCATAAGAAATGCTGAGTTCACTCAACCAAATCACTACTGGCTTTCAGGATACAATCAACACATGCTTTTCAACAGTATTAATATAGCATGAAGCTTGTGCTCCTAATTATTCATGTTTCTGCATTCTGTTTTTTCCTCCTGCTGCAAAATATGCAAATTTACTTCTTTGTGTTATTTAGGTCCCACATGGGCCTCAACAGATCTGTCTGGAAGGAATTACAAGTCAACATCTAGATACATGCTGTCAACATTTCAAGCTTCATTGTTTTCATTAGGTTAGAATGTCATTATAGATTTGATATTAGGCTTTAAAAAGCTTTTTATAAATCCGTTGAAAACCTACAGTCTAATCAAATGGTGTACTGATAATTACTACTACTGCACTTTTGTGTAGGAAAGGGGGAGAGCAAAGCCCTCCAAGCCCTGAATCTGAGGGAAATCTCCATCTAGCGGCACCAGTGAAAACTGCAGGTTGTTTTTGTGCAAAATTAGTCCCCAAGAGGATTAGTTTGACTTCATCACTGAATGAAGGAGAGACATTACCTCCTTATGCAACTAAGGCTCAGTAACAGGCGGGGACTGTTTCTTCTGAATTCCATCTCCTCTCTTTCAATCAACTCTGGCTGTAAAATTCAATGCCCAAATGAGCTATTAATGATTTTTAAGTATAAAACCCATAAAGCTGCACTTTAGGAAACAGATCACTTTAACTACAGTAACTTCTTAGAGTGTATCAAAAGTATTCATTTACAGTGGCACAGGCTGATACGTATAAAATATTCTTTACATAAAAATATTAAAATAGATCCCGAAATCTCAGATTATTATAAAGTTAGTATTAAATATTTTAACCTCAAACTACATAATGACATAGTAGCTTGGTTATTTGAAAACTCCAAGGTTGGAAATAACTACACAAGCACTTACTGTTACATAAAAAACACGTAATATAAGTCCATTGATGCAGAAAGTGAAAGGACACTGAGACACTGCCTTTTTTTACCCCCAACTGGCACAAAGCCTTGTGCATTTCTTTAATGTAACAGTATATTTTAAAACACTGCAGCAGCCTAACCTTCCATACTAGCACCACTAAAAGCTCCTTAAATATTAATGAAAAAACAATGTGGAGATTCACAGGGATCTACTTTACGTTACTACTGATACCTAGGAAACAAACAGCAGCAGTAACACTAAGATTTTACAAATCTCTTAATGCATTTAATGTTTGAGGTGTGTATGCAGAGGGGAGGAGCCATTTGATTTGCAGTAATAAACTAGTATGGGGGTAGTCCTCTGATCTGGGAGTCTCAGTATATAAATAACAGACTCACTCCAGAAAATTTATAAAATTGTACATTTCTCTCAGAAGCAAACATTTAAGGAGTTCCTAAAAATATATAGAGAGATCTACACTACTAAGATCAATATGGAAACAGTAAGGATCTTACTGTAATGCCTTTTACTTTTTGGGCAACAGTGGGGGTGGCCCTTAATTCAAATATGCAATTTATCCAATCCTTCATTCCACAATCCAAATCACCCCAAAAAGTATGTGCATGCAGAATAAATTCATGGCAAAAGAGAAGCTGCGATTTGGAGAGGAATGTATGTGAACTGTATGTAAAACATGTAAAACTGGTCTTCGAAAAAACAGTCCAGATTTCTAGAACTAAAGGTTGACTTGGATTGATCATTTTACTTTTTTGTATCTTCAGTACAAAAGATTTTCCAATTGTTAAGGGCGTTCTTCTGCAGTATAAATGCAGTTAACAAAGGAAACATTCGGCTGGATGTAAATCATACTTTTGAGGATGCTCTTGTCTACAGATGAGGATGATCCCATAAGAAGGAAATATTATATTGAATTAACTCAGTAATACAGATACTGAATACATCAGAGTAAGATTTAAGTACCTCATTTAAAATAAAACCAAAGTTCAAATGCCTTGCTGAGATTAGCTTAAAATAATAAGTCATAACTGACCACCAAAATTTTGAGAAAAGAATATCTGCTATCACCCACCATAATTCAGCAAATTCCTTGTGTACTCTTTTTGCAGCCCATTATGTTCCTGACTTTGTCACAGCACAAAAGAATTCCTAAATTTTCCACCCTACATCTAATACCAGTTCTCTTCTACATTTTTAATAAGGAAGAAGTATTTGCCTTACACTGTATTTCATCTCACAGGATGAAAGACAGTAGTTCCCACCTCCTTTTTTGTGAGGTTTTAGATGCTGGTGCAAGCCTGACCACACTTACTCTGTAGAGCTCCTTCTCTTCAGACATCATCACTAAAACAGAAGGTACATTAGTTAATTAGACAGATCCAAGATCCATTTAAATACCATGGGTCTTTCTATTCATTTGGAAGTGATTTTAAAACACTTAATTTCTTATGTCTGTTAATAGTTTCTATTAAAAGGAAACTTAATAGGTAAAAATCACGTTTGTTCTAATAGTAAGAAGCATTAACAAATTGGCGTTAATCCAAAATTTGCTTGCAAGTTCTAGATGGCCTCCTAGACGGATCTAGGAAGCACACTAGGGGAAATGGGAGGTTCACAATGCAGAAGTGTATCTTCATTACAAAATTCCTGCCAAACCTTCTTGTCATGCCCACAGCCTCCTTGTGTCTGGGACAGTCACTCCACTCTGATGAGAATCCTGTGCTTGCCCACTTTTCCTTGGGTACTTACTCTTGGAACTCTGAAAAACTCTAGAGCAAAATTGCTGAATATCAGAAAACAACCTTTGGGTGACAGTTTAGTCCTTTCTATAAGTCAATACCAATACTCCCTACCACCTGTTATGAGATCTGCATCTGAGGCTGAGAGCAGAGCTCTGAAATAACAGCCATTGGCCAATATTGAAACCCCACATTAATTTACATCTAAAAAAATGAAACAGAAAGCTGTTCAAAAGCAGACTTGTCAGCATCTGCATCTAAGCCACTTCTCCGAGCCATTTACTCCACTCCAAAATACAACATAAAAAGATTCCTGAGAAAAAAACAAAACAAAACTCAACAACTCTTAAATTCATGAAAGAGATTGGCCTTCAAAACACAAGTTAGAAGTGAACGAAGCCTTGAACTCAGGCACAGTCAAAGGATCAGATCAAGAGCTCCTCAGAGCACTGTGCTGCCTTCAGACTCTCCTGAGAGACAACACAGCCACCTTGTCTGTTCAGCCCCAGGCACAGGACCAGGCTCAGCACCCCGTCCCCAGTGCCAGGGAATGGGCTGGCTGTGCCCAAGGCCAGCACAACGCACAGCGCAGCCTGAGCACCTCCATCAGGGCCAGGCAAAGAGCAGCAGGACAAGCCTCATTCCTTGGTCCTTGCCAAAGGCACCCTGCAGGGATGCCTGTGGATGTGGAGGACCACAGCTCTCTGACTTTACTTCCCGGCCTGGCCTCAGACCTGCATAATCCCTGTGGCCTTGTCTGGCGATATCTGGTCTCTTGGCTGACACTGGTCACAGTCACCAGACCTGCTCTTTTGTCCTTGCTTGGGAACTGTGGGACTGCAGTGCTCATCAGTGAGTTCTCTGCCCAGTCCTCTGCCCTCTTGGCATGCTTCGCTCGGCCTGGTTGGTGGAGCCACCAGCACTTACTGCTCTTTCACAGTGGCTTACTTCAAATCTTTCTGGAAAAGTAAGTAAGACCCTTCATATCAGGATTTTAAACTAAACATGAAAACAAAATTAACTTCTATCAATATTTTTAAAGAGAATGTACAGAACAATTCTAAGTGATTAGAGCTATTTATCTTACTTTTTAACCATGAGGGTGATGAGACACTGGAACAGGCTGCCCAGAAAAGTTGTGTTCAAAGTCAGGCTGCACAGGGCTTTGAACAACATGATATAGCGAAAGATGTTCATGCCCGTGGAGGCAGGTTGGACTAGATGATCTTTAAAGGTCTCCTCCAACCCAAACCATTCTATGATTCCATTATCTTTCAGTTCCTTCAAGCAAAAATCCCTCCCCACCCACGCCAGTGGAACCATCAGCACCATGGGGATGCTCGCAGAGTTTCTGCCCGTCTTGCCAAACACACACAGGAAGCAACATCACTGTCTCAGTTTTTTCAGTTCCTTAACTTAGACTGAGATTAGGAGTACCAGTTGCATGGATCTTTGAGATCAACGGGAGATTTTTAGCTGTGTGCCAAACCAAAACGCTAGATTAAACCTGTATTTTTCTCTGTGGCTAGCAACAGTAAGAATGAATGGTAGGTTGGAATTTAGTTTTTATTACAAAAGCCACAAAACATGACAAATTCCTCAAGAAATACTCCTCTATAAGATCCCCAAGCTAACGGAAAACTTACTTGTTTTCTTAATTCTAGCATTCAGAATGTTAATATTAAAATCAATCTGAGATGATCAGGAAAACTTCTTAAACTTTTCAAATTTCTGCAATTGATTCACTCATCAAACCCCAGTGCAGGAGTTTTGCCTATTTCATGAGCCTCTTTTCCCCTTCGGAATAATAGTTTTGCTTGTTACAGAATAAGCATCACTTTTACAGCTTCATGAAGAGATAAGATGACCAATATCCAGCAAACAAGTGAACTGGTAGCTAGATATGAAAATGCTTTGGTCCCTGGTAGAAAATAATATTTTATATTTTTTTTGTAGAGAGAGAATTATGAATTACTTTTTCTTGACTTCCACACATGCAATATTTGCCCCAAAAGCTAAAATAGAGAATTTCTTTCAGCTACTATGTGGCATAGTTGATTTTGTTGCTTCTGCTGTTTTTATGAGTCATCTTTGTAGTCAGGTATTGAATTTCTAAGTGCATTGATACTTTACAAGGAAAGATAGATGTAAAATATAGCAATATATAACTAGATTCAGAGAAGTTATAAAAAAAATTAAAAAAAAGATCTTCATGATTTGATAGCACGCTGGCTCTGGTGGATCTTTCTCAGTAAAGCATTGAACTTGCATCCCTGTTTTTCAAACATAAAATTATACAGAAAGATTAAAATAATTACATATTGTTAGGTAAATTACACTTAATCATCTGCATTTAATTGTGATGATCAGTACTCTCACTACATTAATTATGGAATAGATTTCTTTCATACGTTAATGAAAAAGGCACTTGACTCTTTCTTGATCAGTCTTATTCAAACTTGCAGGAAGATTCCTGGATGCCCTTATCAGTGGTGCCTGATGTGAAGAATCATGCAAGGCATTAGTGACAGACAAGCTCTCCTGACTACAACAGAGAAAATCAGGAGCAAGTGTCCCCGCAGGATGTACTTTTCTTTCTCCACAGGAAAAGGCAAAGCACTTCTTCCCCTGTCCACAGAAAATCAGTGAACTAGGCTTTTTTGTTCTTTCTTGTTCTGAATGAAAGACTGGGTTTAGGGACCAACTTAAAATGTAAAACATTTAATTCTTACTCCCTTCAAGAATGTTCACTGCCTACAGTAGTGTTCATGCTAATGGTCCTATAAATATCTTACTGAGAATGTGTTAGAGATATTTAGTGGTGGCATTCTAGAATATTTGACACCAAAATTTAAAAAAGCTTCAGAACATTCAGAACATTCCATCTAAGTAATAAAATAGTAACTAACAGAACAGCTAAGTGATGTGGTTTGGGGTTTTTTTCCCCACTGACACTAGTCCTAGACAAAAACACTCCTTCTAGATAAGTATCTGCTTAAGTGCTGACCTAGAATTCTGCAGCTACATCCATCTTGCAAGACAGTGATGTGCTCCAGTGATAAGGTTCATGGTAGCTCTTTTGCCCAGTAAAAGTAAAACTGAAATTTACAGTCCATTTCATTGCAGATTGCTAAATTAACTTCTGTCTGAGGAAACAAAAAAAAAAGAAAAAAAAAGAAGGAAAAAAAGAAGAGAAGACTCAAGCAAAATCAATCATTCTTAAGTTTATATTTACCAGGTTAATTCAACGTGAATTTATGTGAACAAAGTTTAAATAGTCACTGACAGCACTTCAGGAAAAAAGAATGAAGCTAAACTGAACCGGCAACTGCGGGATATAGAAACATTAGGGTGCAGAACTCTGCCTGTTACAGAAACTGAAATGCTGAATGATCTCCAGGCCTTTGGGGGATGACGATAGGTCTCCTTCGACCCTTCCATAATGCAGGTGCTGGGGTGACTCGATGTAACCATCAAAACCAGTGTAGGTGAAAAAATATAGTGGAAGGGAGCCATTAAACTTGACAACACAGTCACAGATGTGAAAACATTTGTTTTAATTCAGAACTATTAAAAAAAATCTAAGTTCTCAGAAAGAGTTTCAACAGTCTCTCATATTGTTAGACTTTGATAATTTAGAGGCTTCTGTGACTTGAAAAGGCTCAAAAAGTAACACTAAATGGAGAAACACTGTAAGATTCCTGATAGGAACAAGTCAGTATATCAGAGCAGCAGAAGCTGAATATTGATGATGATGGGTTCCCAAAGAGGAAAATAAATTTTCAAAACACGTAAAAGAAAAGGATAAGTTTCAGCATGACGCAATAAACTTTTTATCTTCTACACACTTAAGCCATTCTGCAAAACTGGGAAAGAGCTGGATCAAAGCTGAAAATTTAGCCAATTTACAGGTGACTACACTTCAGATTAGTTTTTGAAGAATAAAAAGACTTTGAAAACCCTAAACTGCCTACTTTTTATGAAACTAAGAGTTGATTCTGTGACAAAACATCTACATCTATGACTGAAATTTTCAGATGATTCCTGGCTTCTAATATAGAAAGTCTCAGGGTAAAATGAAAGGGAAGGAACCTGAAAAAAAAGCCAGTTCTTTAACAACTCCAGTAAGATATTCTCTTACCACAATTCTAATCACAAAGCTGGAAGCCTAAGCTTTAACATTTCTTGCTCTGCAAGCACGTAACTTCTCCTTGCTCAGAGTATAAGAGGAAAACAAGAAACTACATTTTCAATGCTCTTGAATATGGTTCAGACCATAAATAAACATATAAATAAAAGTTCAGCTATTTAGTCCAAATAAGGAGACTAGGAAAATTAACTTCTTCAGGAAAAGAATACTGAACAATTTTTATTATGTCTTAACATTTCATTTGGTCCAAGCATCTCAAAGAAACTTTGACATTTTAAAGACAAAAGAATCATTTTCAACAGAAGCACCACTCACCCACAATAACAAATCCATCTGCTTCTCTCTCAGGCACCGTAACCTTCTTTGAATCTTGACTTTTTCGGAAGAAACTGAACATAGTCCCTTTGGGGGTTTTTTGTCTTCTCAGGTGTTATCTAAAACAAAGACAAAAAGTGTTAAATAAATACAACAGAATTTATCATAAGAAGTTCATACTGTGCCAAAGGCCACATACCTGATATTACAGTTTAATCTTTATTATCGGATTTGAAATATCAGACATTTGTATGTCAGGCAGATTACCTTGCTGATGTAGCAACTTACTTCAATAGGCAAGAAGAGAGTGAAGTACAAAAGGCTTTTCTATAAAGTTATGAGTGAAGTGAAATCATTAATAACACCTCAACTTTGACCTTTCTAATGGAAAATTAAACTCCCTTCAGCATTTATCCAGCATGTTTCCATATTTTTCTTCTATTTTGAATTGTTGTCACATAAACATTCTCATCAGAGGTAGTTCTAAAGCATATAAAATTTGAAGGCCCAAACATGATCCTATAGAAAATGCTGTTTTATAAAATAGTAATTCTTGAACAAAGCAAGTTGCACCAGGTATTTTCAATCTTAAGTGTCAGTGAATCAATTGCAAAGAGCAATTCCCCCATCTCTATAATCTTAACATAGTAACTACTTTCATTTTCCCCGTTTGCAATCTTAAAGACAGCCTAACAATTGTATTTCATTAACAATTACCACTGATTCCCTTAAAAGAAACCGCAACAAAATCATTTGTTGCAAATATTTTTGCAACAAGCATTCATTAAAAGCATCTAAGAACTCTACTACTAGAACAAAACAAGGAAAACATTGGGATAAAAAACACAGACTGCAAAAGATAATGCTCAGTATATACTCTCTCTCAAGACTGGAAGACTACATAGAAGTAATTCTGAGTAGCTGGAAAGGGACAAATTCCTATTAAAAACACATGAGGGGACCCGTGAAGGTCATGCTCGTGCTCGTCTCCAGCCCCCCAGGGCTGAACTTGGACCCCTGGGCCATGCCAACCTATGGGGCAGCCTGTGGTCTGGCTGAAACACGTGCTGGACACAGAGAGGAAGGTTTAAATCAAGGCCTGTGAAGATCTTATCTACTAAAATACCCACATAAAAGGAAAAGTGGAATAACCTAGTTTCAACTTTGAAGTAGAGTTTGAGGAGCAGAATCCCGACTTATTTTGCAGACATCAACATGCTAAGGAGAAGGGAGTGTCAAACCAATAGCAACATCTAATCTGCACCTCCAACAGAGGGAAGGAGTCCAGGGTGAAAAATTAGAGGCATACAGTGTCAAGTTTCAGTAACATAATTTCACAGTAAATGTAACACGAACCTTTAGAAAGAGAGAAGAGTGCTGCTGTGAAGTGTGTGGTTTTTTAAAAAAAATAATAATAAAAGGAAGAAAGATAAAAATCCTGTATTAATTATTTGCAGGAATTCTTCACTCCCCACACAAATATTTATGGTACCATAAATAAGACTTTATTTGCCCTTGTCAGAGACCTGTAGCAATGAACTGAACAATCAGCACTGACTATTCTTATAAACTGTCTCAAACTCTGCTGACACAAGGGATGGCAAACACTTCCATACTCCAGAAAGCCCTATATGAAGTGTAGCCACTGGCTTTCAGGAACAGGGTATAAATAGATCATGGTGAAAGCAGCAAACTGTGGCCTGATACCTGGGACTGGAAGACTGCATCCCCTGCAGCCTGGCCAGCTACTCCTTGCTTATGCTGGCACAGTACAGTTTCTAGTAACCGAATGAACTACACTGATGTACTCAAGAACAGAACAAACCCCTCTGTGATCCAATCCCACGTATACAATAATTTTAAGAAAAATGTTATGTATCTGCACTTCATTCCTTTTTTTGCTTGTTTTCCTACCTTAGCAAGTGAAATACTGATATTTCCAGTTCCATGGAGATTACACAGTAGAAACTCCTAATTATCTCATTTATTTCTTACCTTCCCCCACACCCAGGCTCAACACATGGCGCCAGCAGCATATTCCTTTTTCAGCCCTCAGGGAGTAAGTCTTCTCCTGCTACCAATTAAGGTTGTCAGTCCCATAGCTCAAGTGGTAAAAACCTGTGCTGTAATGCTCAAGAGTCAGGTTTCTGCTCCAATGATGTATGAAGGAGAGGCAGTTGTGGAACAGTTTAAAATGCAATTTTACCTTCACCTTAAGTGTGCAACAACAAGAGCAAAATCAGCTAGATGTGTAAAAATCTTACAGATAGCTTTGGTAATGGCTCAGATTTCAGTCAGCCACTTCAGGTGCCACAGCAGCAGTTGCTCCAATCACCTTTGTTTTACTCTTCTGAGATCTGGATTATTGCACAGTGTTCAGCTCTATTGCATAATGTCCCACTTCCCTTCTTTCTTGAACAAAGAAAAGCATCTTAATCAGTATACACATGGCACAAAAGACTTGTATAGGGAACTGTGCACTTGGAATCTTTTAAATCCTGCATACTTAACATACCTAAATCTCACTGCTTAAAAGACAATTGGCATTTAAATTCAGAGTAAATTAGCCACTAGGACAATTTGATCTAGCCAAAATAATGTTACAAGCACTTTCACATACTAGATATTTTCCTTTCATTTACAGTAGACAGTCTGAGTATCCCATTTTTCCTAAACCCCACAAAATTCATCCATCTACATACATGAGTGCTGATCTTTGCTTTTCAGTTTCTGAAGCAGCTTAACTAATTCCACTGCCCTCAGTATTTCTCTAACAGAAAGCAAAACAAAAAATCAAAACCAAACCAAAATCAAAATCCACACATACCTTCACTTGAAGCAGAAATCCAAACAAAGCTAACAAAAGTACTCCCTAAGCTCAGGCCTCAAGTCTTCACGCTGTTAAAACCACTGGTCCAGCACTAAGAAAACTGTGTATGTTGTATTTTGTGATTGTGAATGTGGCAGCATGGAATCTACACATTAAAAAGACAAACCTGTTCAGTGAGGTTGTTTCTTTCTCGAGGTGTTCACCTCTTAGGAATAAAAGTAGCGCTTGTAGATCTCAGGTCTGTGTAAAGGATGTGGAGGAAAGAGCTCACCAACTGCCAGTTCCAGCATTTCAGCAGCTTGGCTGAACACAGTACTAAGTGTGTTATAAATAAACTAAATAACAAAGAATTACTAATAAAATAGAAGGGAGCACAGAAAAAAAAATAGAGCTGCATACAGTACAGCATAGGTAAAGCTGTAGACAAGCAATGCTGGGGCTTTTGTGATATTTGCTCTTTTAAGAATTTTATCAACTGTGGTACTTCAAAAGTAAACATAAATCTCTCCAGCAATGGGAAATGCAACCACTAAATTTCTTGAATTACATGTTAAAAACAGAACAAAGCCCCTGTCCAACAAAGAAACACAGAGCTGAATGGAAACGGTCCTGCTCTTGAAGATAAGAACACAGTTTAAGCACTTGCAGAATCAGGCTGGAGTTTTACTGCTTGTAGATAAGATGAGGTTTCAGGTAACGAAAGCTCAGAACAACCAATTTCCACACAAATTTCATTTCAGACTAAAAATTAAATTTGAAGTCTGGAAACCTGCATACATGGTCACACAGACTCGAGGAAAAAAAAGCACTTAGTTGTGGGGGTTTTTTAACTGCTGTCAGCAGAAAATCACAGAAAATAGACCCACCATTCAGAGACAGTACCACATTCTTGCAGTCATTTCTCCTATACAGCACAGCACTTTTCCGTTCCAGATGGGACTAATTTTATTTCTATAGGAGACCTGAAATAGAATTCACTGCCTAAAGATAAAAATCTCCCTTGGTAGGAATATACAATTCCTTTCTACTCATGTTTCCCTCTCACAAAAAAAAAAAAGAAAACAAGAAAAAAAAAAGAAAGGTGAACACGATCACTGATAGCTAAGAATAATGCTTTTGGAACCACTTCAATCATTAGCAAGTAATAAGCTGTGAACTACAGTAATTCTGTGAGGCTGCAAAAAATATTTTGTCTTTCTGTGAGGCTCTGAGAACATATATGGCACAGGACAAAGATGAGTTACAGAGCTGCACAAAGGGGTTAATTTATTCCTCCTGCATTTTGTCAGTCTCCTTTGACAAGAACTATGGGTGACCTTTGAGCCAAACCAATGCTTTAAACCCAATAAAATCTTTCTATGCAATGAAGATCCCAGCATATTTAATATTACTTTTCAGTCTTTCCTGAATGTTCACAATAGTGGAGGAGAATCATAATTTAATATGAAAAACACCAAAGATGCAAACTAAGATAAAGAGAGGATGCCCAGAACTACAGCAAAGCAGAATTGCAGGGGCACTGCCAATAATTACCTAAATGATGAAATGAGGATAGAAAAAGACACAAAACTGACCTTAAAGAAGGAACCAGAATGATTTCACATCTAGCAGTCTAAGCTATATATTCTATGGAAGAAGAAAACAGAGCATCCCAGCAATTCTCACTTCCATAATACCATCTGCTGTGATTCACCAATAAATCCGCAATCAGAAAAAGAGCAAGATGTTTACAGCCCGGTACAGTCCTGCTTATCATCAAAACAACCAATTTAAGAGTCAAGAGATTTCTCTGTGACACCAAAAGAATAGTTTAAAAGCTTTTGGCCTAGTGTAAGTTACTATGTGAAGAAGGAAAAAAAAAAGACTATTTCTTTTCTCTGGCATTAACATTAGTCATAGTCCTTTAGTTTGTATTTATTGAAAACAGAAGTATGGAAAGTATCGTGAAAAACACATACAAAAAACCACAGATATACATATAACAAAACATTAAGAAATTTTTTTTGGTACTACATAAAATGTTTATTTTAAAAATTTTTATAAATATAAGGAAGGCAGAAATATCAAGAACTATGCAACCCAAATTACTATAGTGTAAAAACACTTCAAGAGGCTGAATCATAAAAAATGAGCCACATTCAAGTCAGAAAATAAAAGCACAGGTGAAAAAGGCAAAGCCAGAAGTGAATAAAAGGACTCGGACTGATGTAAACATTCAACTCCCTGAAGACAGAAAACGCTAAGAGAAAGCTAGGTGTTTATTATACACAACATTCAGTAGATTGACACCTACCTCTTTCCTTGCAAACAGTTCTGACTACAAACCTTCAGCAGCTGCTAAGTATGATACAGACATGAATTTGTAAAAACAATGTTGTTCTAGCTTGCCCTCCAAATCCTTCAGCTCTAGAAGAGCCACTGTGCAGCATCCTGCTCCAACAGTTACCTTTATGAGATCTTTCCTTTCAAATCTCTGAAGATATGCTAAGGAGATGAGGATATTCTCTTGCAAGTAAAATACTGTAAAGGTGAACAGCACAATGACACTGAGGAGACCACAACCAGCTAAATCTCATAAAAAATATAACTCTGAGCACTCCCAAGTCACAAGCTGGTTCTGCACAGCTTCTGGCAGTTAACTGGTTTTTTTGGTGAGCTGACACAAGCTACTGCCATGTAACAACATTAACCCAGCCAACTAACAAAATCCACTGTGCACTCCTTAGCACTGACCAGTGATGAACTGACCAGTGGCTAGTTACAAGAAATAGATGGCACGCACTGTGACTGCCCTTTCAAGCCAGAGCAGAGTTAGATTTTCCCAAGTACTTCCTGAAACACCAGTCCTGGAAGTGGAAAGGAAATCACAGAACCACAGAATGGCTGCAGTTGGAAAGGACCTATAGAGGCCGCTTTATCCAACTCTCTGCTAAAGTACAGCCCTGCTAAAGTACGGGACCATGTTCAGACAGCTTTTGATTCTCTCCAAGGATGGAAACCACGCAGCCTCTCTGGACAACTTGTACCAGTGCTTTGTCACTCTGACAGTGACAAGTGTTCGCTGATGTTCAGGAAGAACCTCCTGTGTTTCAGTTTGTGCCCACTGCCTCTGGTCCTGTGGTCCTGTCACTGGGCATGACTGGCTTGGCTCCAACCCCTGTGCACCCTCCCTTCGGGTATTTACATTCATTAAGAAGAGTCCCCTGAGCCTTCTCTCCTCTAGGCTAAACAGTCCCAGCTCTCTCAGCCTTTCCTCATATGTAAGGTGCTCCTGTCCCTTAATCATTGTTGTGACCCTTCTTTGGCCTCTCTACAGTATGGCCACATGCCCTCTTGTACCCAGCACGCCAGGTGTGGCCCCACCAGTGCTGAGTAGAGGGTGAGTAGCAGCTCCACTGGCAACATTATGTCAGATGCAGACAGGGATACTGTGAGTCACCATTGCCACGAGAGCAATTGGGAAGAACCTCTCCACACAAGGGACAGTCAGGGAAAACACATGGAAAAAAAGGCAAGATGTGTGGCAAGTGCCACGTCCAGATGCTAACTCTGTCTTATGTCCATCAGTTGCTCTAACCCTGGGACTCAAGCATAAGCTCTTTTAATGGTGAAATGAAGTGAAATTAACAGAACAGCTCTTGGAAGGGACTTACAGTGATCATCTGGTCCAGCCAGAGAGAGTAATCAGGCATTGGAACGGCCTGCCCAGAGAGGTGGTGGATTCCCCATCCCTGGAGGTTTTAAACTGAGATGGGACGTGGCACTGAGTGCCATGATCTAGTAAATGGGCTGGGGTTGGACCAAGGGTTGGACTCGATGATCTCGGAGGTCTTTTCCAACCCAATCGATTCTATGATTCTAAAGGGAGAGGGGAAAACGGCGCGGAGAGGAAATACGGAGTGATTTCAACGCAGTCAATGACACGATAGGGCTGGGAGCGGAGGGGCGGCCGCGCCCCGCAGCAGCCTCGCGACTCGGCCCCGCCGCCCTCCCGATCGCGACAGCGCCGACACGAC
Organism: Sakesphorus luctuosus; assembly: GCA_013396695.1. Classification (NCBI taxonomy): domain Eukaryota; kingdom Metazoa; phylum Chordata; class Aves; order Passeriformes; family Thamnophilidae; genus Sakesphorus; species Sakesphorus luctuosus. The sequence goes on along the minus strand of VWZD01001639.1, from coordinate 1,806,629 downwards.
CCGACCCAGCCCCCCGCTCGCCGCTCGCCGCTCACCGCCCGCCGCCTCCGCTTCCGGGTCGCCTCGGGCGAAGGGGAAGTCCCGCCCAGTCCTATCCCGTCCCATCCCGGGGCCGCCGTCCCTCCCTCCCCTCTGCGGAAGGCGGGAAGCGGCGATGGGAGACATCCACGAGGTGCCGCGGCCGCGCATCGCCACCGGGCACCTGGCACAGCACATCGGCCAGCCCGTCTGCTTCGTGGGACGCGTCGAGAAGGTGCCCAAAGGCCGCTCTGTCCCCACAGGCCGCCGCTTTCTCCGGGGCCGCCGGGCGGGTCCGTCCGGGGAAGGGCGGCGGCCTGTCCTTTGCTCGGCTCTGGGGCGGACAAACCTGATGTCTGTCTTTTGTAGATGCTGAGATGTCTGTCTTTTGTAGATTCATCCTACTGGGAAGTTTTTCGTGCTTTCGGATGGATTAGGGAAGCATACGACCGTGGAGCTGAGCGAACCTGTAAGTTTAAGGAATGCTTTGGAAATGCTTATTGTCGCCTGTTGTGGATACCGGAGGTTTTGTCTCTTCTGAAAGATATTCATAGCTTCAGTGTATTGGGTTTTTGGTGAGGAAAAACGAAAAGTCTCTGCTTGTTTCCCTTTTCCACCTGTATTTCGTTGCCTCTGTTTCTTGCATCTTTCAGCTAACTTGCAGTCTTCTTAGTCATGAACTGTCTTCATCGATTTGCACCTGGTGTTCAGAGACAGAACTCATTCCTTATCACACACATCCCTGTCTGGCTATTTCTCTGGCTCCATTAGTTGTCTACAGTGTAATATGGTCCACTACATGTATTAGCTTTATTGCAATTTCACTTTTTTCTCCCCTTTTCTTATTGTTTTGTAATCAAAAAGAGCCAAGAATATGGTATTCTTTGAGTTGCCATCCTCAGAGAACACTTGTAGCATTCCAGTAAACTTCATGGTTAGCTTGAAGCATTTATTCATAACACAAAAAATAAAATCAAGCGATTAATGCAATGGGTATAAGATATAATTAGAACTACTGAACAAAAATACCACTTCCTTTGTTATCAGGTAGGAATAACACCCTGGCATTCTCTTCTGTCACTAAGTATTTTCATCCAGCAAATGCTGTAACTAAAGGATTATTTTTGTTGTAATGGCAAATGCTCTAGCTTAACCGTGTATGTATATTTACATTTTTCTTTGAATGAGTTGTTAAATGCTGAGAAATCCTTCCATTTCCATGTGAAATAATTGCATATGGTACTCTCAACCTTTCAAGACAGGAGTCTCTCCTTGTCGATGAAAAATGCAGTTTGATCTGGCACAGAGTTTTGTCTTATAAATGTGAAGCTTGCTGACCTTAACTTCAAGCTGCAAGAAAATAGACCTTTTTTCCCCTTTGTTCAACCAAAGGCTTGTCAGTGTCTTTTTATTCTGAACACTTACTGGCAGATTACTTAAGAAATAATTTCCAAATATATCTCCTAAATCTGGAACACTGCAACTGCTCTCTGGCATGTGTGATACCTCCTTAGCTTTTACAGAGTTCTATAATTGACTTGGGTATGAATGCAATGCATTAAAATCTGGATTCTTCTGTTCTCCGCGTACAAGATTAGTCTCTATTCAGTGATTAAATGATAGAGTTTTATATACTTATAAACTATTATCTTCCCTCTGATGCTTCTTCATATGTTTTTTGTTGTTGGTACTGAATTGGCTATTACAAAACATGTAAATCTCTTTAAGTGGATCAAGGGGTTTGTGGGGTTTTGGGGGGATGGCAATGGGGCCGTTCAGTAGTACTGTATTGTTTGCCTTAAACAGAATCTGTCACAAACAAAGCATCAGTTGTGGAGAGTTCCTAGCTTAAGTGCAATGCTCTTAAGTACATACAGCAGATAATTTAGTGTTACTAATTTCATCTTTGGTATGTTTTCCAGCTAGATGAGGAGATCTCAGGAATTATTGAAGTAGTGGGAAGAGTAACAAATCAGGCAACCATCATGTGTGTGTCATATGTCCAGTTCAGAGAAGATAAAAGTCCATTTGGTAAGTAAGAATATACATTACTACAAATCCATTTTGAGTTCTGAACTCTTCTTCAGTAAATAAGAAGGGAGAGCCTGATTACCTTTCCTTACAGACGAGGTCTTTCTTCAAGCTGCCAGATATGGAGTAGGGTATAGAAAAGGAGTGTCATTAGAGAAGTTCTGTACCAAATGTAGTGGCTTATGGTTAAACTGGAGAGAGTTACTCTAAGCTGGAGCCAGTCTAGATCATTGCCATGATCTGATTGTTCTCCCACTCTTGACAGTGTGGTTCTCACCTTGCCCTGAATTTAGTGTGATTCTGCAGCCAGTAGGCCTCAAAATAACCCTCCAGAAAACAGGCAGTGACTGTTGCTGCCTTGGGGAAAATGGGAGGTTGAGGGAGACTGGGATTGCTCAGCTATACTGCTTTTAAAAAAAGCAGTGTTTTAATGTTGTCATTGACTTGTGGGGAATTCAGCTTATGCATCATAACCATTTTCTTTGTCCTCTTTCAGATCTGGAACTCTACAATGAAGCACTAAAAATTATTCATGAATTCCCTGAATACTTCCAGTGTGGTACTGGGAGGAACACTTGATCAGTGTATACTTAAAGCTTCGTGGGGGACCACACCACCATAGTTTTCTTGCCTGAAGCATGGTAACAGTTGCATTTATTTTCAACAAAAAACTGAAAAGATGCTGTTACATGTGCTACGTATTGCCAGGGAAGAGTATGGTCTTTGCAAATATATTTATTCAGCAAGGAGAACAGGTCTGTGGATGTCTCCCTCACTGTATATATTTAACCCTTTAGCATCCATGAGGAACGTTCTCTTGCAGGATTAGACATCAGAAACTGAAGTTTTGTAGGAATCCATTTGTTATTAGGAGAGGTTTTAGGATACTTTACTGAAGTAATCTGGTGGTCTTTTACTATAAAGATTGTAATTTCATTTGTTTTGATGAATTTGATACAAATTTATTGAACATGTGGTGGTATGTTGCATCTTGAAAATGGTGTCTTCACCAATAAAAAAGATCTCGCATTTAACTATTTGTGTCAGTATTGCTTGTTAGAGTGCTATTTCCAGTGATGTATGGTGACTCCTGTTCTATTTTAAATGAAACAGTGAAATTTTACAAAGTGGAGTACAAGGTACTTGCCTTTTGCACTGATGTTAAACACTTGGAATATGCCTGGTTAATCTGGGATTTCAAGCACAGTTGACTTCCCATCACAACCTTAATTCTTGGTGGGAATCTAAGCAGCAGCACCAGGATTCAGCCAACTTTAACCATTCAGTGACTTTAACCATAGGAACTACCACACAGTTCCCAATTTTCTTACTATCCAGGCTACTAACACAACACATAAGAGAATTTTTGAGGTCTCTTAAAGTAGCACAATCAAAGTAAAATTGAACTTTGGATATACTCTCTGTGAATTATTAAATTATTTCAAAGTATTTTAAGTAAACCTTAGCCACGTTCATTAAACTTTCATACAAACAGGTTTCAGGTTAGTAACTAGATTTAGTGCCTTAATGAGATTCCTAGCTATGTGCTTATTTATAGACATCTCTTTTTTCAGTCAAGGAATATGTTTCAGATTTATCAAAATTACTACAAACTGGAGGATGATCAATTTAACAGGTTTTCCCCCTCTCTACCTAGAAAATGTACGGTGACACAGTTACTGTCACCGAGAAGGAGGAGGCCTTCTGAAGTAGGAATCAAATCTTTTACAGCAAACAAGAGCATGAGATCCATGCTCTGTCCTGCAGTGATACCACCACCGCCTATTCTAGTGCTCAGCAGAATCAAATGTCATTCTCAATAACTGTGTGCACGTTTTCCTAGCATTTTGAACTATTTTGTTCTATTCTGCTTTAGAAAATTGGTATTTTATGCATGTGCATATTGTCTGTAAACAAAGCAGCCTACCACTAGATGGCTTTAGCATTTTAGAGAGACCAGCCTTGGATACCACGTCATGTGAGGAAATGTTTGAACACTGCTACAGTGAGTGTAAAATGCCACTTTCCCTTTGTCAGACAAGACTCTTCTTAGTTCATGTAGTCCTGCAGCACTGAAAGGTGGCTGGGCAAGCAATACACAACTAAAAGTCTACCCTAGGAGCTTTTCATTCATCAGCTTTTCTACAGACTTATCAGGCTGTGGGAATAAATGGCCTGCCTGACTCTGTGGCTGTACTAACTAGACAGCAATGCAAGGAACTGTGAAGCATTCTTGGTGTTGAAGTAATACTCAGGTCATATATGCGTTTACCAGCATAATTCCCCACAGTACCATGCGGGAAATTTCCAGCCATTCCAAATACTTAGGGAAAGGCATAACCATGGGGCTTGCTGTCAGCTAGGACTGGTAGTCAGCAGGAGCCCAGGCATCACACACACAACAAAGGTGTGAGAAACAACCAGACTCATAGATAATAAAATGGGAATTAGTGGCAGCCAAGGGGAGTCACCAGAGCAACTATCATAAACACCAGAAAGGAATGTCACCAAAGGCAGGGCCAGAAGCAGGACGCAGTAATGGAAGATATGAATAGGAGCTGGTGGCTTCTTTGGGAGGACACGAGGCTGGTAATAGGAAAGAACCTGGGACAGGAGAGAGGAGTATGAAGTGAATTATGTAATCAGAGATGACTTTGAGAATTTCACATCATTTGGGACAGGACTATTCCCACCACACTCCTCAGTAACTTCTGAGATCTGACACCTTTTCCCAGGGCTCTTGGTTGACCCTGCTCATCACCTGCTCTGCTGTCCTTGCTTGGGCATGGACATGTGCACAATATGTGTGGTGCTCATGTGTAAGCAGCCTGTGATGATAAAGTGCTTGTACTCTATCAAGGAAGGGAGGCAAGGTTGGAGCATCTAAGGAAATGGGAACAATGAAATGTAATTGGCATGAACCACAGGGTCAAAACACATTAGGATGCAAGGCCACCTCCAGCAGAGTTAAACAGATACCAGGCAACAGTAAATGTAAAACTGCAGCTAACAAAATGGGTGTAGCTATAGTTTTTGTTAGAAGACAACAAATCACCCCCAAAAGCAAAACAAGGAAAAAAATTGAAAATTAAAAATCATACAGATCTTGTTTGGTAAACTTTGCAAATCATGTAATTACTGGCCTGAAAGATTGATTACTAATTAACAACAGCCAAAAGTGATAGCAATGCTGTGCCAGAATATGCACATATTCATACTCCAAAACATTTCAAAGACATGGTAAGTAACAAATTAAGCATGTAATTTAATCTAATTAAACTATTTGAATGTGACACAAACAGGTATAGTTGAGTTGAAAACATTATAGATTAATTTTATTTACATAAGAAAGTGAGACATTTTATGGTAAGAGTTGCATTCAACTGGAAAGGAAATTATCAGGAAAATTTACTAAATGTTACTACGGAAGAATAAAACCATACATGACACTTAGAAATTCTCATTTCCATAAAACAAAAGCTTTATTGCCTGTATTTATATAAATAGGGTATCATACAGTAAGTCCCAGTTTACATTTATAAACGGAAAACATTTTGAAAAGCTCTTCAACAGCAAAACGAAGTGTGCAAAAATACTGGAAAAAATAAATATTCTAACAAGAAAAAAAAGGAACTGCTCTCCCATGGCTTAAAGTATCAAGTACCTCTTAGATTTTTAATTAACAAAGATTATTGTCAATTATGCAAGAATTTGAGATCAGAAAAAAAATGCAGATTACAACGTTAACGCTAAATCAGAAAATAAAGCACGTAGTCCTGAACGTAGTCTTGTACATCCACAGAAAACACTTCCACATTCTATCTTCTTGAAATTACATTACAGCATGAAGAACTAGTGGTATATTACAATATATTCTCTTTTCAAACACCAATTTTCACAGTCCTGGCAATACAGTACCAGTTTATTGCTAGCATTCCATTTAGTATTTTATAGCACACAAGTGTTAAGTAACTCATATACTGTAAATAAACACACACCAAGTAAACTGATGTTATTATCACATACCTTAAAACAGGTTTGGGTTTTTTCCCCCTAATTTGTATGAATTTTGTTGCCTAAAAAGATCAAGGACAACAGTACCAATTAGCTCCTAGCACAATATTAGCAAAATATCATTGATGCTCTCTCAAGTTAATAAATAATCTTAATTCCAGCTCGTAACTCATTTAGAACTACTTTGATCAATGACTTAAAATTGTGCAGCCTTTTGGGAGCAGACTGGTGTTTGCTCGTAACAAGAAGCAGGATTTATATACCTTGATTCCACACTTCCCAGTATATATCAAAAGTACAGGGAAATGCTGATTATCTCAGTCTTCAAGTGTTTTTGTAGTCAAAACTCAGTATGTAGTTTAAAATTTAAATATTTACAAGTCTCCAGTCCTTCAGATTTCAAATCTTCACAGTACTAAGTTAACCAATCAACTACAAACCTCCTATAGTTTATCTGCACTGAAACAGACACCTGTTCTCACTCAGGAAACTCTTCTCTAAGACAGACATCCCTAGGAGAGAAAACCCCCAAATTCTTCAGCTTTATAATTCACATCAGCTACGTGTGTAGGGAAATTAAATAAGAGCGTGAATTGCAAAGACATTGCTTTACTATGAACAAAACTTGGGAACAGAAGAAAATGGATTTTTCTTTAAAATAAAAATCTTTAGAATACAGTTAACAGTGGCACTTTGAATGAATTTACAAGGAAAGGATCATTTGCATAAAAGAAAATGTGATCAAACAATGAACAGAGGAATCCACAGCATCACTTTGCCATCTTCTGAAGGACACTTATCAAGTGTTTATTTTGAACATCTGCTTTCACAGCATATAAACACAGCTTTGGGGCCAATCAGCATTATCCTGAAAACTTTATTAAAAAGGTCTTTGGATTTTGGTAAATCCAAAGAGTCCACAATTCCAGGAGTGCCTTTCTTCAGTCCTCTGAATAAGAACCACACACTATACCTAGAGGCTCACTTTAGGAATACCTGTTTCTACCAAGCACACTCATACACACATCATTTTACTAATTTGATAGCAGTTTATTTTTTCACAGTCAGGAAGTCACAAATGACCTTTGTCCAAAATATATGCTTGGACTACGGTAGACATCCATTAGAGAGCCACATATTTTCAAGCAATATTTATGCCTGGACAGTCTCTGCCGGAATGAGATTCCCTGTTGTATCCAGCTGCATACACTTACAAGAGCAGGCAGAGACTGGGCACTCAGTATGGTCCCTAAATCGTAATAGCAGAAAAAAGAAAAAACAGGTTAAACAATTTTGCAATCTATACATTTACTACATGCATGAGTGTAGTATCTCAGAAAATATCAGCATCACAGTTCAGTTTTATAATTTAAATATTATAATGGTAGATACAGCAAAGGAGGCATGTCCTGCTCAGTGCAGCACACACACATGAAATAACAAACATTTTAACATCAACTTACCTGAACCAGCTCAGCATGTGCCCAGCATGTCCACCATGCCTACAGTTGTGACACCAAGTAAACCAGTTGTTGAACTGGGCTAACTTCTTGTCTTTGCTAAGATCCACTTTTTCATCTGACTTGGATCCTCCTGTGCAGAGGCAAACCCACACCCACAAATATGGCTGTAAATCATTATACTTCATTTACAATTCAGCCCCAGCAACATTATTAAAATAAATTTGAAATAAGGAACATTATGTGAAGAAGCAGCCCAATTTTAAAAGAGAAGTCAGTAAAAATATTAAGAACTGGTGGAATGCCAAAACAAGAATTACATTACTGAGCTGTTGTTTCACATCTTATGAGCATGGTAAACTTGCTTATTAAGCAAATTTTACAAACAGAATGTCTTTCAATGGTGATTTATGTTCAGTGGTTGATTTATGTTCCAGTGAATTATGGGCCTGTTCTGTTGCACATGAAATATTCTGCTTTAGAAAAAATCAACAAAATCTAAGTAATAAATTGGAAAAAGTACAATATAGAAGTCCTAACCTGTATCAATGGAAAAATGAGAAGAAATAGAAATAGACGTAAACTGCACAGCTGTTTGTGGCTCTTTAACAAGACTGACTTAAAAATATGGACAAAATCAGTTTTATTTAGACCTTATACAATGCTGAGCCCAAGATATTTTGAACTAAAAGATTCTAGTCATAATAGTTCTTACAGTATGACCTATGCTTTCTTTCATACTTAGTGACAGAAAGTACACCATGTCAAATTTATTTTCTCTCCCCCTTACAGCTAAAAATTAATTCACTTACGTTCCAAGATTTATGTAGTATCTCTACAATTCATCTCACATTCCCCATTTCTTTCACTTGTAAAGCTCACAATACTGACCCCCCCAATACTCAAATCTGTACGCCAATCAAACTATGGAATTTCACTGACAATCTCACTGGGAAAACTGTCAGAACCAAGTAACTGTGCCTATTATCTGACCTCAAAGAACTTAAACAAAGGTTTCATCATAAAATCAGATGGGATGTAAACAAGTTCTCAATTATGTTCTTTCTCCCTTCAAGATGATGAATACAAATACTTACAGTATGAGCAGAAAGAAAAATGCAACAGTAGATATTCAAATAGGAACTACTAATTAGGCCTCTAACTAGTACTGCAGCTGAATAACTAAAACCCACTGTGCCATACCTGGACAGCTGGAAACTGGTGTTCCCATATTTATCAAGCAAAGTGCACAGCGAGGAAGGGGCTTGCGGCAACCAGGACAGCTCGTAACTTTTGACTTAGTTGGTGAACCACTGACTCCATATTGGCTAAAACCTCGCCCCTGATGAGGAATAGCTGAACAGCTGTAAGAGATTGATTTTCCACAGAAATTGCAACTCACAAACACCTAAAGAGAACAAAAGCCCATTAATTTTTTTGTTTTGTTCCACTTTTGCTACACCTGTGAGTGAACCCATTCAAACCAGTAAACTTATATTTGCCAGATATTCTAGAAAGTGCCTTAGAAAGCCAAGGCTACTTGTGAAGGAGTTCTTAATATTTCAGCTTACGGATGTGGTACACAGCCATGAGGAGTAGGCCTTAATGATGCTCACTTACTTAAAAAGCACATAAAAACATGCACAACTGCTAAAACTTCGAAAGCTACTATTTAAGATGATAAAAAGCTACATGCAGTAATGGAAGAAATTAAGTTTACTTACTATATAATTAAGTCTGGTCTCTCCTTATAGTCTGGTGACTCACTCTAGAGTCCTCAACTTAAGGATTATCCTAATATTATTTGCATCCCTCATGCCACAAGTTGTGACTTGGTACCAAGGAGTACATACTTCAGACTCTTTAGGGGCTACTTGTGTTAATCACATAAGGAAGGGGCAACTCAACTCCTGCCCCCTTGGAGCAGCACAGATTCAGCTGTCCTTAAACAGCTGTGGTGGATCCATCAATTCAAAAACAGCCGTCCTCAGAAACCCTCAGGCCCTAGAGCTTGTAATGAACATGCTTAGCAGATGTGAGTGAAAGGTGCTGTGGGAAAAAACATTTTGGCTAAAAATGCCACCAAATGTTAAGAAGAGCATTTGGGCAGGGCTTTAGTTTTTGGGTCAACTTATGTTCAGAACTGATAATGAAAGTTGCTGCTGTTCACTTTTAGTTTCAGGTTCAAGGGCTTCAAAATAGTTTTGAGGTTTGTTTCAATTAAAATAGAGCAATTTGAGCTAGTTCCCTGGTTTCAGCATCATTCTCACCCTGACACAGAATTCAGCTGGATGACACATCTCTGCTTTTGCTTTTCAACATGTGAGGAAAAAAAATACCAGAAGAGTTTCCTGTTTCCCCAGAAAAAAAGTGTTGATAAGTTACAGGTCCTAAAAGACCTCTTATTTAAAAGAAAAAGTGAAAGGTCCTTTCGTAAGGTCAGCCTTAGCTGAAATCCTTTGTTTGCACACAAAGCATCCTGGAAGCCAAGGTGCGGCCAGCAACTTTCTTTTATAGAAGTAGTATGTCACATTTCTTTCTGGACTGGTCACACTTCTTGCAAGAATTACATTTACCTGGGCTAAAGGCTTTGAACTGGGATCCAGCTTACTCCTATGGATATCAAATTCTGCACGTTTATGCCAAAATCTCCAAGCATCTAAAAGATTCCTGTAGTTCTCAATCCAGTACTGAACCCTTTCATCCTTAAGTACATCCGACGGAGAACCCTAAAGCAGGCAGGAAAAAATGTCAGACACACACCAAAGACAAGGCTTCACAAAATGCACTGCAAGATATGAGAAATAATACACAGTAATTTATCTTGAAGAAGACGAACTTTCTGTTAAACTGTAATGTGAGTTTGAGTAAGGTTTTCTTTAGTCTCCCTCTCTGGTTGAAAATACTTGTGCTGCCATGTCCTCCCAAGAACTCGTGCCTGGGAGAAGAAGGATCCAAAAATTCTGTCACATATCACAATCTGTATCACTGTTAAGATTACATATGCAGTTAAATACTGTGCTGGTAATAGCTGCTACTGTGTAAAGGCTGACAAAAGTCCATCAAAAAAAACCCCAAACCCTATGCTTACAGACAAACAAAAAACCTCACCTTTGTTCTCCATCAAAATCCTGGAAGGAAAAACAATAATGAACCTATCAGGAAACACACCAGCAATAGGCAGGGAAATGGGTATTCCCAGTTTAGCTAGTGAAAAGGACTGTGATTTTTTTTTTCTCTTTCCTGTACTATCTCAACCAGAGAATGCGAGGACACATGCTTGTCATTAACACTGAGTGTTTCAGATGACTCCACAAAACAGGCACAATACTGTCCCAATCTAACAGAGAAAATAGTTTTTAGTTCACAAGGTTCAGGATTACATTGATAAAAAACTATGTTTAGTTCTCCTCTGTAAAGCTTTATTTTCAAGTGAAACACTAACCTGTAGCATGCAATAACTTGCTGTCTGGACATCTCCTGTTCTGTCAACATAACTTTCCATCAAGTCAACTCCATCTTTTGTAAGCCCTGTTAACAGTATTCCTTCCAAATTGCCAGCCTCTTTCATTTCATTCGTCAGCTTTTCAATGAACCTGTTTAGCTATAAAAAAACCACATNAAAGAAGGCAGAAGAAAAACAAATTACTTTCATATTTACAAAATCTCCCTCTATTTTTTTCTCTTCCCTTTACCTCACCTCTTTATCCAAAAGCCACTGCTGTGTGCTCACATAGTAGGTCAGGGACTAACACCAATTTCCNATAAATAAATACATAAATATATATAAAAAGAGTGTCTGCTGATAACAGAATATGCTGCTTGCTGGATCTTAGGCAGAAAATGTTAAATTACTATATCCTACTACATTGCATGAAATCAAGTATTTATAAAGAAACTTTAAGCTTCCTGATAGATAATGCAAAGAGGAAGGTTTTGTATTCTTTAAATACTTTGGTGAATTTAAAATACAATATTCCTGCTGTAAAACCAAACCTTAATTCGCAAGAACAGAAACATCTGAAAATAAATACTGAATAAGTACAAACACTCTCCAGTAAAACAGGCATACAGGTAATGAAGTAGCATTTAATCTACCATGTAATGAATACTACTAGGAAAAAAACCCCAAAATAACAACAAACAGCTCCCTCCCCAAATGAACCAAACAAAAACCAAACCAAAAATCAAGCTGAAGATACATACTAAATACCATACATTATATAGCACTGTGATGACAAAAAACAAATAACTCATACTTCATTACTTCCAGTGTTCAGCCCCGTACCCCAGAGTTTCTTTCACCTCTGAATAAAGCCCAATTTAAAAGTCTGCTTAAATATGCAACCCCAAACTTACCTGAGCATCATTGAGAAACTTGCAAGCAAATGCCACTCTGTCTCGTACAGCCACATTATTTTCATACTTTGGAAAAGAAGGCAGAAGAAAAACAAATTACTTTCATATTTACAAAATCTCCCTCTATTTTTTTCTCTTCCCTTTACCTCACCTCTTTATCCAAAAGCCACTGCTGTGTGCTCACATAGTAGGTCAGGGACTAACACCAATTTCCATGCCAACTGTGTAATTTACTAATAAAACCTTCTCATTGTTTGTGAACCCTCTGTTGTTCCTTTCAACCAATGAGCATTTATGAACCTTAGGTTCTTCCTTCCCCTTAAGGGTGGGTAGTGACATTTATCATATTTACAAAATAACGGGCCTATCCACTCAATAAAACTTAAAAAAAAAAGTTAACAAAGCAAACAAAATATCCCAAGCAAACAAATATTAACTCCAAACACCAAGAACATGAATTTCTCAGAAGTAAATTGACACTCAAGGTGCAGTGATATTTATTTTCTGCTTTTTAATCCTTTTACCAGATGAGCCAGTGAAGAAAAAAAAGTACTTGACTAAATTGGTACTTAGCTGTGCCCACATTTTCCCTCCTGATATTCTCAGAATAGAAGCTGTGATTAACACTGCCAAAACAAGATGTGCGTGACAAAATCTCACACAAACTTCAACAGGCCTCACTGAAGGAAAAATTAAAATGAAAACCAGACAAACAACACCTTATGATCTGTGAGTTTCCAATTCATCAATAAAAAACTGTAACATTACTATCAGAGAACAAAAATACTTTCAGAGAGAGAGAAAAGACTCAGGTTTCTCTCCTCTGTGATTCTAACCTGTTTAAAATTTATTTTATTACCCTAAACCCACCATATTATGATAACTTTGTTTTCAACAGCTTTGGGGCAATTACCTTGCTGTATTACAGGAGTCCGCCATTAGGCTAAATAATTCCTATTCATTCCAGCATTGCTGTTGTTGCCTAACCAAAACTATGTTACTCCTCCAAAGATTCAAAGTATCTCATGATTAAAGATTTAGTTTGCTCTTCACATGGCAATTCTGTATCAATGTCAGAATATGTGACACTACTCCGTTTACTGTTCCTACACAGCGAACTTACTTTAACAAGTAAGGGAAAATAAAATACAATTCAATGCAAATATAGCTTGATAAGAGTTCTGAAAACTCCCTTGCATTTATTCAGGTTTTTGGAATTCCATCATTAACCCTTTTCCCTCCACTGCTCAAATTATTTTGATAATGTATTTCTAGTGATTTAATAAAATCCCTCTAAAAACTGTGTGACCTATAATGGATATTTATGCATGATTTGTTCACTAACACAACATTCACTATTATGTCTGTTTAGCAGAAAGAAGTGCTATTTGCGAGCATCAGGATAAAAGAATACATTCTAATCCAATTAATTCATGGAGTATATGGCATTTCCCCTACATACGTGTGTGTCTGTATATGCTCCTATTGCATAAAGGAATTCTAACCAAATCAAAGTTTACTCACCAATACACCATCATACGAACCAGATTCACTTGTCAGGAAAGCAAACATTGCACACAAGTAGGGATTGTTCAACTGCAGTCTTAGAGTACTGCACATTTCCCTCCAAAGGGAGTTCTTCTCATCAGTGTAGCCTGATAGAGCCATTGCTACCACATTAAGGTTCAGATCACCTGATTTAGGAAAAGCAATCAGTGAAACAATGTTATTCAAGTTAAGGACTTAAAAAAATCCAGCTAAAACTGTAATTGAAAGTATCCATTTAAACCACCACGTTTTGTCAGGATGCAAGACAAAACCCAGTAGAATTAACACTAGCCAAAATAAATGTGCATACAGTAGCATGTACACGACTTTCTGCATTAAATGCCTCTGTTCAGGTAAGTTAACATCTCTAGAAGTCACAAGCCCACAAGCACAACAGGCTCTTTATATTTTAAACAACATCACACTGGTTCTGATTATTTTGAAATAGCCATCATTAAAGATTGTCAATATCATAACTCATATTCACAAGAAGTGAAAAACAGGATTGTATATCCAGCCATTGCTTAAAAGACGTAGCTGGAGGATGACAATTTTATATAGCTATATCAAGTTAAGAAGTTTGCTGAAACATGAAAACTATTTTATCTAAATATTCTGTCTGTCAGAAAGTTCAATTTTATTCTTCAATTTGAAGATAGTGTGTCTTCAGTCTGAAACCCCCCTACAGAAAGTACAGACACTCATTCCCACACTAAAAGGGGAAATATTAAAAATAAAGGAAACTCAACAGCTCATTGTGTCTTACCTACTCACTTTAGTGGCAAGATAGCCTTTCTAATTTATTAAGAGAACACAAACGTGAAGCAGAGTTGTAGGAGGAACACTAGTAAGAAAATAGAAAAAAACCACCTCCATCTACTGACTCCACTATCTTAACTTTTCCATCATACACCACAACTCTTACCAAATATTACCCCAAAACAAATGTTTTCTGCAGACCTTGAAAATGATGTTTCATTATTCCACAGCCATCACACTGGCAATACAGCCCAACAGAAGCAGATTTACATGACATCTAGCCCAGGAGCAATTCCATTAAAGAACCCCATTAGTTCCGAATGTATGTCTGTCTGGGGTTTGTATCAGTAGGAAATTCTGAAACATATAATCTATTTTAACTAGACAGTATAGCATATGGTAGTCTAGGGACTGAAATACCAGGATTTGTCAGATTCTCTATCTCCACTACAACTGCTTCAAGTAACAATTTTATAAGACAACAGCCATCTCTTTTAACAGAAAAAAATCTACTCGGGATACAGTGCCAAAATAAAAGACACTAAGCACAGTATGCACCTTTTCCTGAGGAAGCCCCTTTATTTAGAATTTGTATTGCTCGCCGTATGTCCAAGTTGAAAAGTGCTACAGCAGCAGCTCGTTCCCAGTCTCCTTCCTGTTCCAAGGAATTTAGAAAAGGTTCCACATCTAAGTCTGTTCCCTTCTTTATCCACCCACAGAGCTGCAAAGCCAAGGATCTCTCCTCACTCAGATATTGAATAATATCTGCCTGTCTATCAGATCCACTCCTGCTGTGCCTGAGGTTCTCCGATGTTCCTAGAAATGGGAAATAAATTATGCTTAAATCACAATTTAAATTGCAATCACAATACAACACTTTCACTTGAATCATAACACAGAGCACAAAAGCTGAGTATCATATTTTGGTACTTAAAATTAACAGCACATACCACTCCCATGGTGAGGAACAGTACACACAAAATTGTTCTGATCTGCTAAAAAATCATGCACCTAAACTTGACACACATTCCCCACTGTCTTTTTTCTTTCCTCTACCTCTTGTTACAGTTGACAGGATTTTTCAGCGTGTTCAAATTAAAACTACATAATACACAGTCAAGTACTTGCTCTACCAGTCCTCTTCTTAGCATCAATGTGTTAGAAGCTTTCCTTACACTGAAGACCTCTATTTTTTCGCTCCAAGGAGCTTATATATTAATGAGGCATATAATGAATAGAGAAGGAAAGATTCAAATAATAGATTATACTAACACAAACTTCAATGACCATTTGAGGCAGAATGTGATGCACTATGGGTGATTACCACTTCAGAACAAGACAGCTCATTTAAACATAGATGTGCAAATGTACTTAATACATTAGCAGTAACTACAGTAAAGTCACTTTCCTAGAACTACATCCAGATGTGGAGCTTTGAAATATAAAACAGTCTCATGGGGAGAAAGAATTCTCAGTGCCATAGTCAAAACTCAAATGTTTGAAATAATTCAAAGATTTACCTTTGAGGATACTGTGCTTTTACCATTACTGATTTTCCACAAACACTGAAAATTCTGGAAATTAGTGTAATATAAACTGTTAACTTACATGATTAAAACACGAACAGAAATACTTTGTTTCTGTATTTTTAAATAGCCTCTTTGAACAATTATTAAAGATATACCCATGAGCACATCATTCTGCAAACATACTACAAATGAACTCAGCAAAGTTAGAACATTCTTACCCAAAGATGACTTCACAATTGATTTAATGCCAGCATAAACTAAGGGACCTTTGTTTCCTGTAAGTTTTTGATCCATATCTTCAGTATACTGCTTCATAAGTATTTTCATGTATAGGAAGCTTAATTTTTCCCAAGTGTTTGAAAAACTGTTTTTAAAAATTTAGTCACATTGTGTTAACATGTGCAAAGCATTTACAGGTTGCTGCATTAAAGATTTTAAAGCATTTTGTATAAGTGGTTTACATATAAAGGAATATTACTTCTTTGGGACAGAAACGACAGTACAATAAAGGATATAGTGCAGAGTGTACCAAAGTGATTTCAGCTGAGGATCTTCATTTCCAGCTAGGAGGTGATTTCTCCAAACTTGTTCAGTATCAAGACCATACCTTGACAAAGCTCTGAGCCGCATTTTGGTTGCTATATCTTTTTCCAAGGAACTAGCCTTCCCCTCTTCTGTACACTCATACAAATGTCGTCCACATGCCCACATTAAGGATGTCACTGGACTCCATGCAAGCGAAATTCTTTCAAAAACTGTGAAGTCTGACATAGTCCTGTTGGGAGTCACCACTACCATTCGATTTTGACTTGTGGGATGCCAGGCAAATGAAGCAATGCAATTTTCACACGGTTGGACACTTCGTTCAATTATTGTCGGCTCAGTTTCATCTCCAATAGGGGTAGGAGTATGTTGCATGTCATACAGTCTAATGATATTACTATCCCTTGTTAAAGTAGCTAACAGTCCAGTTCTTGTCGGACACCATGCAACTTTTGTTAAGGGTTTTGGTTGCTCTGTCAAGGTCAAAACAGGCTTTTCAAACTTTCTTAAATCCCATATGGCAACCTGACCTTCATAGAAGGAAGCTACACGATCATGGAAATAGGGATCAACAGTCACTCCTTGGACAGCCTTGGTGTTTACAAATATTTTTTGGCTTGTGTTCCTCAGATCAAAGATAGCCAGATTTCGATGCATTCCGGCTAACAGCAGCTTCTGATCCCGTGGAAGCCAACAGAGAGAGAGACAAGCATCATTCTGTCCTAATTCATAAAGTGGCTTTGTTACTACTAGTCCTGCTTCCGTATCTCCTGCTGAAAGTCTTACTTTCTCTGTAGCAACTGCAGTCTCTGGGGCATATTTGCTACTGATATCCCAGATCAGCACTGAAAAGTCAGCCCGATGTTTGTCCAGTCCAGCAGCAAGCCAGTTGCTATCCAGTGGATTCCACGCAAGGGTGTTGCATTGCCGTGCATGTTTGGGAACAAACTCTTTGCCTATCAAATCTTTAGATTTTGAATTGTGATCTTGACCAAGACTGGTAAGTACCACTCGGCCATTGGCCTGTCCAACAGCAAGGAGACATTCCGGATCGTATTTGGGATACCAGGCCACACATTTCATATACGGTGTATCCGAGTTTATGGACAGTAGGGTAGCTGTAGTTTCTTCTGACAGCCGCAAGGACCCTGCCTTGAGTTCTGAACTTACAGCAGAGTCGATGTGATAAAGGCTCAGCTCTGAGTCGCACACAACAAATCTGTCAACGTGGTGTGGGGCCCACAGAATATCAGGTTTGGAGCCACTCATGGTTAGGGTAAGTTCATGCAGAATCTAAGCTCTGGTAAGAAGATTTAGGTGATATCCATGCATATGGAAACTGTTGAGAAAATAATTTGTAGAAACATTATCAAAACCTAAGTTCTGTTGCAACCTCAGTTAATTTCTAAATAACCAAGAATATGAATGACTTTTAGCTCAAGGGTTTAACACATACGTAACACATTTCAGGCCAAAACCTTAAGCATTCTCTGCATTGTATCATTTCCCTCACAACACACTTTGCTTGGCCTGTACCTACTGAGACAGAACCAACACAGCCACCTACAGACTGATGACAACAGGATTTGCTGTGTTTACAAACTCCACACCAGTATTAAGCAAGCAAACATTAACCGAGATGGGATGGGGCACAACACGTGGGTGGGCCGCTGGGAAGGAGCCACTCCCTCAAACATCGAGAATTTCTCTGCCTCATTGAAAGGCATTAATTGACAAAAATTAGGGTCTGTCTCTTTTGTCTGAAGCCTGTTCCACAGCCTGGAAATGCTTGCTCTCTTTCAATATTTCTACAGAAATGCAACTCGTCATCTTATCGTTAAGCTCCTGTTCTCGCCTCCTGCCCCAATGTTACCTTGTCCTCGTTCGTAACTGGCCCAGCAACATTCAAAAAGTTACATCACTGTTAAACTCCATCTATACTCTCAGCGGCTGCATGCCCAGAATTCCTGTGCATGCCTACATGCAAACAGACCCCATAGACCCTACAAACAACACTTATAATTGAAGAAAGGGACAGGCTGGGTCGGGAAGTATCAAACGACAGCGTTATTTACTTTTCCCGGGCCCATGTGCGCCTGCTGGTCCCCCCTCCCGGCTCCTCCGAGCTCCGAGGGACGCAGGGCCCGGCCCGCAGCCACTCCCCGGTAGGAGCCGGGACACTGCGGCGGGGGCGGACGGGGGCCGGGACACCGCCAGCCTCCCTCCCTCCCTCCTTCCCTTCCGGGGCGCGGCAGCTGCTCACCCACCCAGCGGGACTCTCCAGCACCGCCGCGGCCGCCGGGAAGGGGCGGAGGGGAAGGCTGCAACTCGCCGGCCTCACCGCCCGAGCGGGACGCGCGGGAAGCGCCGCGGGTTTGCGGCCGCGGGGGCGGCGCGGGAGGAAAAGCGCGGAAGGAAAAGCGCGGCTGTTCCTCGCACTCGGGGCGGGGAACGGGAACCGCTTCCGTAGGGCGGGGCCGCACGCGCACTTCCGGCCCCGGGCCGCGCTCTCCCATTGGCCTGGCACGGGATGGGATGGGCGGGCACATGCCAATGGACTGGGATGGCAGGGGATGGGCGCGGCACTNTGGGATGGGCGGAGCGCGGCACTGGGATGGGCGGAGCGCGCCGATGGGATGGGCGGAGCGCGGCGATGGAATGGGCGGAGCGCGGCGATGGGATGGGCGGAGCGCGGCAGTGGGATGGGCGGAGCGCGGCAGTGGGATGGGCGGAGCGAGGCGTGTGCCCTGTGCTCCGGGAGGGCCCTGGGGCAGGGGGAGTGGATCAGCTGGCGCCTGTGGTCCGTTTCAGCCTGACTCAACCCGTGATTCTGTGACCTTAAAGACCGTCCCGTTCCAGGCCCGCAATATGTGCAGAGAGACCTTCCCCTGGACGGGGTTGTGGAGAGCCCCATCCAACCTCGCCCTGAACTCTTCCAAAGAGATGGGGCGTCCACAACTTCTCTGGGCAACCTGTTCCTGTGCCTCACCGCACTTGCAATGAGGAATTTCTTCCTCATATCCAATCTATCCCTACCTTCTCTCGGTACCTACTCTGGTAGACAAAGGATGGGATTTTGGGACTCCATATCACCTCTAGGAAACCTGTTCTGGTATTTGATAACTCTCAGAATAATAAAGTTTTCTTATTTATAAATTACTCGGGGGGGAAATACATATACTTTTTTCCTTGCTTCTACATTACTAGTATTTCACAACCCGCTTTTCTGCAAGCCATGGAGATGTGAACTTGAACCGTTTCTCCCTTTTGTTTGTGATGCCCTTTAAACTTGTCTGTAATAAAAATTAGAAGCTGAAGTACCAATTGGACAATTTCAGGTTCTCTCCAAATAATTTCCTTCTTCATATACAAATGCTGATATTTGGTCAGGAAACATTAAAAGGTCACACTTTTAGTTGCTTCTCACTGTGAGAGTCAGGACCTTAGGTCCTTATTTTAGCTGCTTCTCCTATTTCTTTTCTCAGAAAAGAAAGGAAATGCATAGTCTTTGGCTTCCCTATGAAATATTTTCCTATTTTCTCTTTTGAATTGCAGTAAATAATTTTTAACATGTGGGTGGAGTAGCTTTTAACATAATTTATGTTAATGTCTTGTCTCTTTTTTCTTGTCCGTAAACATGCTGGAGAATTTGTGTTATCCAAGAAACTACATTTTGTGTGTTAAATTTTCATGAAGTTTATGAATTTCAGACACAAAAGTGGTCTAGTGGTACAACAACTATTTGGCTTAGATTTTATTCTAATATTCCTTCCATTTTAAAAGCATTTTTCCTTGTAAACCTCACTTTCCCCCCCCCTTAATAATAGTAATCTCCAGGTACTCAGCAGTTGTTTTGATAAATAAAATAGGCCAAAGCATGTAGAAAAAAATAAGAATAACTCAAATAGAGTAGCCTATCATATATCAAAGGCAAAATTGGCAGCCTGTATTTTCATGCTTATCTGTTTCATTTTTCATCATTCCATTTCCTCTGCTACTGTTGAAGTGGGACGTAGTGACTTTTTCACATATGTGTCAAATAATCGCCTGCTGGTTCTTATAACAAAGATGAGATTCAGTTTGTGTGTTCCTAACATTTTTCCATGGGAAAATATGGGAGTTTAGTTTATGAGTTTAGCTAATATTTATAATATTCACATCATCTAACCTGGGTTTTAAGGGTAAGTTCTTTAGGTATTAGGGAATCAGCAGCTGAAGTACCCAAGATCTTACTCATTTCTTGAGTCCTAACGATGGTCCAAATACACTGCTAACACACACAAAGCACAGAAGAGATGTTTCCTGAGTCTCTGGCAAAAAAAAAAGGTCATAAATTAAAAATGGTGGACAGTAACTTAAAGGGGTGCAAAACAGAATGCCCAAAATAGTAAATTTAGAGTAAGTTAAATGGAGGCTTTTAATTTTACTCTTTTCAAAAAGAATGAGCTGCTGAGTGAGCAAAAGTCAATGTTTTGGCTGATTTCGAACTGCTGCTGAGAATCCAGGTGCCTGCAAACTGCTGTTGTGCAGCTCTTATGTGAGGGAAGCAGCTGGCTGACGTGTAGAATTGATCAACTAAACGTAAGTTAGAGTAAGCAAATCAGCATTTTTGACTGTGGGCTTTTAATTTAAAATATCTGAATAGCTTTATAAATATCTATTAAGACTGCAAATTCACTTTTTTTTTCTTCTACAAGGGCAGTGCAAACATCAGTTTGACAAGCTACAGGCTGAGGCAGTAAGTCTTCCACTGTGAGAAAATAATGTAGCATTTCTGTTGATACTTATTTATTTTTTAAAAATTTGAAACCACCCACTGCTCAAAAATTAAGAACTCAGTACATCAGAAGTGAAACATCAGAATTAAGGGTAAATTTTGGGTTAACGTTACAGGTGGCTTTTGTACTTGGGAATGCTGAGGGTTTATTCTCTTGCATATTGCCTGTATTCTGATGATTAACTTTGTGCTGTCACCTTCATTGTTATATTCCATTGAAAGTAAAAATAGTAGTACTGAGCAGCTACCTATGTATTCAGGACAGTGCACAGAACAGCTTAATGCCTGCAGTTAGTAGCATGGTGAGATTACAGCAGTTATTTGCAGGTGTGAAGCTGTCTCAGGGAAGTGGGATCCAGACTGATGCCTATCAACAACAGACTCTGTAATATCACTTTCATCAACAGCTCAAACCAGAAATGGATTTTAACCCGGTTTTAACCTACTTTTAACTCCCTGGATTACCTGCAGGCATCCTGATATACTAATCTAACTTACTTTGTGCATAAATATTTTGTAGGTAATGTTCCATAATAGAATGTTCTATGTGGGTTGTTTGTGAATTATTTGAAGTAATGTTCCTGACAAATATTTGCAGCCTGCATTCACCATTGGCTACAGACTTGTCTAAAACTATTACTTTTTAAAAGTTGTTTTTCTTAGAATTGTTCAAGCAAGACCTTTTCTGATAACTCTGCAAGTATTTCTCTTCCTTGTATGAGTATAGGCATGCAATTCCTCCCAGAAAACATTGATGCAATTGCAAGTGGCACTGTTACAAATGTCTGTAAACATAAGGAATATGGAAGGGGTTTAAGAAACAGAATACTTGATTTTTTTTCAGGAAAAGAAATTAACCAGATATGTACTGACATTTTTGAGGAAAGTGTTTATGCAATCATTGTTTCTTGTAAGTGTATTGACTCAATAAAATTAGCTATGTGAAAAGTAATTAGCCGTTTAATCTCTCTTAGGGGGAAAAGGGATATCAAGGCCCAAGAGGCCCAGGACACTCTGGTAAAGGAGATGTGGATTGAAAAGTATGGCTTGATGTGCACACTGGAGAAATATTACAAACTTTAGAAGGACCTATTTTATAAGAGTTTGGAATCTGACCTACCTTTTCATTCATTACATCTTAAATAGCTACTCTATTTGAACTGATGATTTAAAAGGATTTAAGAGAGACTAATGTATTCTGTAGCCTGAACAAGTGCAGCAAAATCAGATTATAAACATAGAGCCTAAAGTTTATAGGGCAATAGAGATTTCCTAAAAATTCAGTACAGAGTTTACATTAAAGTTAGTGTGTTGATAGGGAGAGAGAAGCTAAGAGAAACTAGGAAAGTAGTTAGATATCTAAATATGAAATTAAAAGCCTGGAAAGACGTATTAGTATACAGACAGCTTTTATCTCCCACCTCGTTAAATTTATGACATTTGGGGCAGATTCTGGAACTGAGTGGGATTTCAGTTGAACTGGAGCATCTAAATCTGATAAATTTCTGATTATGGGCAACATTATCATTGTGGTTTTGGCTATTTGTGTATCCACAACCGTCAATGAATTTTTGCTGTGACTGGAAAAAAAAAGTTTGTTTTCATCAGGGTGACCTTGGAGGAAAATGATCCCAAGGACTGAGTAGTCATAAAGGACTACAAGGCCCAGCTGGACCAAAAATAAGCTTGTTTCTCCATGTGATAGGAGAAATAGAAACTTTACTCACAGTATTCTGGAATACCTGAATAATGAACAATATTATCTTAGAGAAGTCCTCATGAATTAGATAAGGGCTGTAACTCAAACAAACAGTTCTGTGTACCCAGACAAAATAAAGAACAAATGGTGAACAAGTGGTGAAACACAATGATGCTGTGCCTGCTCATGAACTGAGATCAAGAGGACAAAGAAGACCAGGAAAGACCAAAGAAGGACTTAATAGTATTTAATTACAACAGCAAATAATATAATGGAATATATAGTAATAGAAACTCTTATCCTTATCTTAGGCAAAAACAAACTGATAGTTGTCCACTATTCTCAGGTGTTTCCTGTCAATTCCAGGTCATCTCAGTTGTCATAAAAACTGTCAGAACTACGTCATTTGAATTTAAGAACCAAATTATTGAAAAGCATGGATTGGAAGGAAACTGTTTGCAGGTTCACAGAGTGGGGCCTTATGTGGCTGTGGGAGCTGGGTGTGGTTGAGCCTGAGGAACAGGCTCTCAGCATGTGAGTCCGTTTAGTTTGGGCGGCACAAGTACAGTCTTCGCAGCTGATCTGCGTGGCTGTTTGAGGCTGGATTGGAGGTGTGCTGCTGATGTGAATTTCTTAATGGACCTATTTATTGTGCCTTGGTTTCCAGACGAAGAAGGGGTTTGAGTGGTCCCACAAGTCAGGAAATGGATTTCCTTCAGGTGAAGCTAAACTAGATTATCTGATCAGCAAGTTCTTCTACCCCCAGCGGGTGATCAGTCTCCGGGAGCAAACTGGGCATGTCTTCTCACATGTCATACAGTGTAAGCATCAGTGGGCAAATTCACTGCTGTTGGGCCTGTAGCACTGAGTGTTGATAGACACACAGAGTTAGAAGCTGCCTATCAACAGAAGTTTCTACTCATAATAACCAGACATGGGATAGATTCTGAATGTACCATATCCATGGGTTATGAAGAAGTGGCACCTTGTTGTAGGAGGAGTTGTATTACAAAGAACCTTGCATAGTAGCCGTCTTTGCAAGTAACACAACACAATTAGGGCAAATCATGCTTACACCAAATTTTGTGTGAAAAGTTTTGCATGGATGTAAAAGTTTGTATTGCAGTGTGGTATTGCCCATCAAATCTGACTGCTTAGAGTAGCGTTTACATAACACTTTGTGTCAGAATAACAAAAAAATCAGGAGTGAAAAATGCCCGATAAAAAATTTAATTTACTTTAAAGTAGATAAGTTTTGTTTGGATGATGCACCTAGATTCGTGCGTTAGTCATGTGGAGCAAAATGTATGCTGTTCTATACATAGTGAGCAGTTGTAGCTTTTGCAGTGTATAACTGCTGCAGGAAAGCATGCATTATCCAGTGAGAGATAGCATCTCTGATTGAGTTCTGTGTATCCACACCAGACATGATATAGAGTGCACTGAAAAAAAAGAAACTAAATATATAAACCTCTCTTGTTCCCTAATTTTTTGCTTCTGTTTGCCCATATTACGTTTTGAATCCTTAATCTCTACAGCACTTCTTGTTAGCAAAGGTACCACAGGGAAAAATAATTCACTTGAATTGCAAGAATTCCACCAGAACTTAGTTCATACAATGGACAATCTTCTGAGTTTTTTCAAATAAAATGTTAAGTGCACTGGCTACTTCTTATGTCTCCAACATAAAAAAGTGAATGTAAGAACAGCAACAATCTCTGTATATTAAAAAGAATATTTATTTGATGAAAGAGACTCATAAATTTACACACTAGTTAATTTGAAATTCCTTTGAGTATCATTATATAGGAATGTTTTACTCATCTGAATCAGAGCTCTGTTCTCTCTGCTTTCAGAAATGGCTCACATATGTGCACACTGCTAGACAGGAATTTTATGTATCAGAGGTCAAATTCACATGAAAACAAAACTGTAACATGTGGGATGCATTCAATCCTGGCAGCACCCTATTTTCTGTAGCATTAAAACAGAAGCACACAATGTCAGAATGTAATAAAAAAATTGATTTAAAAGCACTGTTGCCAACTAGGAGGTGCATTACAGAAATTCAAGAGCAAGAGCCCAGCACTAGAAATAAAGCAAGAAACTGGATAGCAGGAATATTATTAAAATCTCTAGCACAGTCCCTAGTGCATGAACATTTGGGCTGGATCCAGCTGCAACATAAACAACCTTTGCATCTTGGGCCCTGCCTATTTGAACTAAATTGTAGAACATAGTAATCTCTTTTTTTTATAATATTTACTTCTTACAAATACTGTTATATCCATTGGCTCTCACCAAAGAGAGTATTGCAGTGTCTGCTGTATGTTTCAGTATCAAATCCATATTTTACAGTAAATGAGGTATATATATTTGGAAGCAAAGATTTACTTTTCATGTGACCATTAGGTCATTTAATTAATTTTTCTTGAGTAAATGGTACAAAATAGACATAGGAGTCCCATAGTTTATGTTGTCTTGACTCAGCTCTTTATTTCTTGTTTCAGTGCTGTTTTTCTAGTTCACTGTTTTGCCGATGGTGACAAGCTTGTCTACAAGCACAATACAGGAAATAAATTAGAACTCATCAAAGAACAGTACTAATCCTTCTTGAAACGAATTCCCTGGAGGACAATTTAGTGTGACACCTTAGAAAAAAGAACTGCTCCACTTCACAACTCATAAAGCAAAATAAAAGTCTTTTTCTTTAAGCCAAGAAATACAGAAACTTTGAGGATTATTATAAAGCTCTACAAAAGAGCTTTTCAGTGAAACATCTGGTATTAACTAAGCATGTGAGGCTAAAATTCAATCCTTCACCTGCAATGACCCTGTGTAAGGCTGTGTTACCCATGGGAGGAAGATACAGATGACTTTAAGTCACCCCTTTGCTTTTTTTGGTCGGGGCTGGTCTAAGAGCAGGTTGTAGGTATATTGGAGACTGAATCATAAGGAATCATTTATGTTTGGGAACCTCCCATTCAGCTTCCATCACAGCAGCTCAGAGGCAGTTTCACAGACCACAGCGGCCCAGATCTCCTAAAAATTACCTATAATGAAAAACCTTATCTGTGTAAATCTGTATATATCGCTATATATCTCTTAGCTCTGGCACCTCTAGCAGATTTCAGAGGGAGGGTTGGAAAGTGAAAGCTTTGGCTGCTCTCTGCAACTTCTGGTCAAGAAGAATTCTCCTACAAACAGCTTAAAGTTGTATTATGGTTGTGGGGGCACTGAGGACCAATAAATACTCTTTTGATAACAGATGGCTACATTTGCCTAGACTGTCAGTATTTCCTAGTAATATGACAATCTCAAAGTGACTGTAAGAAAATGAATTGCAGGAGGAATTGAGAAACTGGATGTATTTTAAAACATCGGAAATACCTACCTTTCACTTCTCCATGGGGGAGGTATTTCCCATCACACAGGTACCAGTCTAAAGAGCTACAATATTTACATAATGAGATTGTAATTGTTAAGAGTTTACAGCTGTAATTATGGGGAAAAAAACTTTAAGGGCATGACCAGCATCTTGGCTCTTTGCATTGGCAGGGAAGGTGTAATATAAAAGCTTTAGGTCATCTGAGAGAGAAATTTCCTCCCAGCTGAATATGGCAGTCAGTTTAACCCAATCAGCATTATACACTAATTTAAAGCTAAGAGCATCCATGTGTATGTCCTGACTCAAATGGCAGTGCTTGGGAGGAAAGAGGAATAGAAATGAAATTCCAAAGCCAAATGTTACATCAAGAAGGAAAGCATTATAAGCTCAATCTAAGCCTTAGTCCTTGCTTTCAGAGTTCCCGCCTCTCCAAATCACACCTGAGGGCCCTGGTATATTTGCATAAATAACATATATGTCAGGACTTAGCATGAGGGTATCATAGCCATATATTATAAAAACAGATAGGAGTCATGTCTTGCTAGAGACTGAACTTTGGGAATTTCACCTAAAAGTCACTGTAATGGCTGCACACATTACTACCAGAAAGTAAAGAAAATCAGTAAAATATTCTATTTTTTCCTTCCTTTTTTAATCTGTTTGATGTTGTTTCATTTCACCTACCACAACTTAAATTACATATGTTATTTTTGTGATATATACTTGCACCTCTCTCCTAGATCAAATGCTCCCTCTGCAGGCACAGCCCTTTCTGCAGCTTTTCTGAGTGCAAAAATAAGTACAATGAAAAGGTTTTATGATTATTTTCTGTTCATGTCAAGAAATACAATTTTTTCTGCTCTGTTAATACACCGGATGATCAATAGCTTATTAGTACATTTCTTTCTTTTGCACTTGCCTGTACAGGCCTAGGTTTACAGATATCAGGCTAAACCTGATTCAGAATATTCTGCATCTATAAGTTATCAGTTATAGACTCCTTTTTTATTTTCAGATAGGTGGGATTTTTCCAGTGATGATGTGTTGAATGTGCCTATTCCCTCATTTGTACAATTATGGACCAAGGAAAACAAAACTGCCTCATCTGTCCCTATCACTAATGTCCCCTGACACCTGTCTCCTCTGGGTTTGTCTGCAGCACAAGGGGCAACACTGGGCTCCATGTTACACTCATTTTCCCCTGACCAGACAGCTGCTGCCTTCTCTCTTCCTG
Organism: Sakesphorus luctuosus; assembly: GCA_013396695.1. NCBI lineage: Eukaryota > Metazoa > Chordata > Aves > Passeriformes > Thamnophilidae > Sakesphorus > Sakesphorus luctuosus. Next base: position 1,779,270 of record VWZD01001639.1, on the reverse strand, counting down.
GTGGTTAAGGGATGAGTCCCCTCTGGATTTTCTTTGTTCCTCATGAAAAGCATAAATTGAATGTCTTGCCATTACTCAGCCTCCAACTATCACCAAAACTATTGAAAATGAGTATGCTCAAGGTCCATGCATTTCTGATGAATTTGACTGAAATCAAACTCATCAAACTGAAGAGGAATTAAAAAGAGGACCAATACAGAGAAGCAGAAGCAGAGGCAGAGTATCACTTAAGCCTCATTTCCTTAAGAAATCAAGCTAAAAGTATATGCATCAAGGCTTTCTAAGGAAACAGAAGGCTGTTCTTTTTATTCTTCCATATTAATGCTATTAAAAGTAATTTACTTTTCATAAATGCGTAAGTTTTACAGAACAAGCACAGTATCAGTAAAGGGCACGATGACTGTTTTGTCCCACTAGTAAGCTGCCTGTCCATCCTGATAAGTCTTTGCAAAATGTGATGGGAGAGGGATTTGTTTCAAAATGGGGTTGTTTTTCTTTTTTCCTGTAGCTGATAAGTTTGCAAAGTAGAGTCCTAACTCTGTTGGTGATTTTGGTCACATGGGCCTTTGCTTGGGAAATATTTTTTATGCAGAGCTTAAATAATGTGGGTGCTGTATTTTGGGTGTAGCTGTTTATTCCTGTAGCATTTATTTGGCTTGTTTTTTAAACTCACTAATTTGACTTCCTGATAAGTGCATAAAAGATATGGCAGTTATTAGGGGATAAATAGCTGACATTTCTGTGACTGTTTTCAGGGAGACTGTGGAATTAGGGGCTATCCTGGGCCCTGAGGCCACTGGGACTCAAAACCCTTGGTTCCAAGGTTGGTATGATGCTGTGTTGAAGTTTTTGTGCTCTTTTGTGATGCTAGTTGCCAGACTGTGACCTCTCAGACACCAAAAGATCTTGATCAGTTATTTTACATTGGTGCATCTTCAAGAGGAATCGAGCATAAAAACATGGTCACGGACCATGCACTTCTCCCAGCTGGATTAGGCAGAAATACTAGCAGGATAAAAATTGCATTTGCAGCTTAACTTTATGAGATTACAGCTGGAAACTGAACAGAGCTATAAGACAGATAAAAGATATTTCTTCTGCCAATATCTGTCCAGTTTCCAAGACATCCTTTTGTTGTGGAAAATAGGTTAAATGTGAATTTTATGTTTGCAATTTTTGCTCAATCAAATCAAATCCAATTAATTTTATTAGTAAAACCATTAGGAAAGAAACATGAAAACAAAAAACTAAGTCTATAAGAAGAAAGCAATTTTTTCTCCCTCCACTGAAGTGATTTGTAATTCAAAAAAGACATACTGAGAAGAGAAGAAATTCAGTACTTACCTGGATTTCTTTATTGCAGGTGTATCCATCAATTATTTTTGCAAAGGCAATGAGGAGAAACATTTCTCTACTTTAATTCAATGTAGAAGTACATACACCTTTGTAACTTTTCTAATAATAGCAGAGAACAACAGAAATCTCCACTGACCCTTTGTATAAACTAGTATCTGAATGAAGAAACATTGCTATTACCAACCCTTTATAGAAATGCAATAAGTGATAAAGCATTTTAGGATGTGTCTGATTTTCCCTTGCTTCCTGAAAACTGCAGGAATTTCAGTACCTTAGTAAATATTAGTGACACAGTCTGTTTAAAAAGAATAAGTTTGGACTGAGTGTCAAAATGTGTGACACTGTGCAATTTCCTCAAAGCCCCTGAGAATGAAAAACATTAGACAAGCCTACCTGCAAAGCACAAGGGCTTTACCTGACTTCAACAGGATCGACACAAAGCAGCATGTGCTGCTTTGGCTTTTCTCTATTGCCCTCCCACTTACAATTTTCTGAACGACTGGTACTCCCAGAGACTGTGGCACCACAGGGGCTTGGCATACACACATGGTGCACAAGGACCAGCTAACATGCCTGGAAGATTTACTTGCACTGGGTTTTATTGCCCTGGTCATTTGCCCTTCTACTGTTGTGCCTCCCTTGTGCAGAGTGATAGTAGGAAGCCGTTGTGTAAAGATGATATTTTTTGTCTTCTATGTGGGGAAAAAATGGGGAAGATGTCACGCTGTGTCATAAGCAAATATTATTCTTTAATTATTTTCAGCTTAATTGTTCCTTTGCTTTCCTGGGACTTTGTCAAAGATAATTACTAAGCCCCACAGTGAGAAACCATAAACAAAAGAGGAATCAGAACTGGAATCTTTGACATGGTTTTGCTTGCAGTGACTTTGAGATGGCTTTCTTTAGTGTTACCAGGAGTTTACCTCCTAATTCTTCTTTTTTTTGCCTCACTGACTGTTATAGGGTAGTATGGGACAGAAAGGCTAATCAGTACATTTCAATTTTTCAGGGCTTCTGGGTTAAAAAAAAAAAAGAAAAGAAAGAGAAAAAAAGACTTATTGAATTCTAATATATGATATTAAAGGAAAAGCACTGAAAGATGGATATAAATGTTTACTTATATCCTTTCTATTTTTAGCCATAGTCCTATATGAGCACATTGCTAAAACTAAAAACAATGAACATGTGATTAAAATGGGAAGCAATACCTGATGAAGAGTCAAGCATTGTTGTCATTGTTATTTCTTTGCAAACAAAACACTAGAGTTTTCACAGGTAGTATGAACAATTCTTGATGTCTGAGTGATTCCTTGCACAATTTTTCCCTCTATGCAATCAAATGACAAGTAGGTACCTTGCAAAATCAACTTGTTTACAGCAGAGAGAATGAAAACCTAATTCTGTGGAAAGAGTGCTGAAGTAGAGTTTAAAGGTTTTAATCTTTTTCCCCCAAAATCTGGCCTTGTTAGTGACTTTTAAATTAGAAAAGAAGAAACTGACAGCAGCCCCAGAAAACATCCTGTTCTTATTATACTCAGAACTAGTATGATGATCACTTAAAAAACACCTGAGGGCACAATTAATTTCTGTGGGACATGGAAGAGTAAAACTGAGACATTACCTTGTACTATGCATACTATGAAGACCCACTTCATTTCACATCTCCCAGGAATGTTTTACCTTGAGCTGCACCTGGAAACCCACAGCAGCAAAGCCCACTGGAATTGTAAGGAAGTCTAGGATTCTGCACTATCTTTCTAATCTTCTGTGCCTGGGCAGTTGCTTCAAGGATGGAATTAGCTGTTGTGCTCAGCTCCAGATCTCCAGAGGACATACATCGGTCTAGGAGATACTGGGGATAATGAGTTTGGGAATAAATATGAAGATGTAAGTTACGGGTTTGCAATATCTTTGATAATGTTTAGTGAAAACCCTTCTAGTAAAGCTGACAAGCTTTATTAAGTACAAATAGAGACATCATTTGCTATTTAACAAGGTTAAAAAGAAAAGCAGTTACTCTTTAAAATGCACACAAAGAATCTTCTTAATGCAGTTAAACCAGTGTTATTACAGAAGACCATTGCTTTATTTTCCACTTTCATGCAGGGTTGGCTAAGTCTTTTGTAGCAAAGAGGAAAAAGCAAAGGTTATAAAGCTATTTTAGAAGTTATATGCTGTTCAAATCAGATTATCCTAAAGCAAACATCCTTTTTTGTTCAGGTCTTTCTGTGTATTCCCAGACTGCGAACTCTGCGTATATGCTCTGATATTTAGTAAACCACGAAAAAGCCCGTAAGTCCCTGCTGAAAGGACCACTCTTCTCTAAATCTGCATCAGCAGTGACTGGCAGCATTGGCTCCTGTGTCTACCCAGCTCTGCCACCTCAAGGGTGTCATGGGGGCAACACACCAGAAGAGGGCCCTGCTTGCAAAACCTCTGCTGCTGTATTCCCGAGCAGTGTAAAACCATACAGCATCATTGCTGAGAGCATTACAGTTTCCACTGGCAAACAAATCCTTTATTTATGTCACAGGCGAATTTTAAAAGCAAGAACAGTTTAATCATTAAATCCTTAAATCTTCTGCTGGAACAGGTCAAACGGTATAAACCTTAAAAGCCAAAATAAGTGACTAACATGGACTTTTCTGTAGAACTGATGATTATAAGATGGATTCTTTTTTTTTTGACACTCTTGATTTTAAGAGTTCATTAAAAGACTGTGAAAATGAACAAGAAAATAGTGCCCCATCTGGTCATCACAGAACACCAGCAACTTTGAGAAACTGTACCAGTCTCTTGCTAACAAGTATCTAATTGAATTAATCTTTTGCCTTAACCTCTCAGTCACTGTCTGTCCCTAGGGCTCATTCAGGCTGCTTTAATAACAGTGCCTCTGCACTGACTCTCCTGCTGTCTGCATTCCTGTCTCTTCTACATCTTCAAATTTCCTCTGTCCCACTGTATTGACTGTATGCAACATTTCCTGCACTGCAGTTTTGAACATCCTTGGAAAACTGATTCCCATGTTCCCTCATTTGGAAGTGGCTGTCAAAGACATTCCTTGGAGGGCAGAAAAATTATATAAAAAAATGCTACTAATAGCATGACTGATACCAACACCTACAATTTTAAAGAAAAATTTTATGGACAGTATAGATTTATTGTGGCATTCTTGCACTTTTGGGGGGAGGAGGGGGATTTTTGCATTTTATTGGCTTGGCAAAAGGGATCTCCAGCATCTGTCATGGTTGACACTGGGACATAAAGAAAACCATTTCTTATTGTAAAAATAGTGGTTAATAACTGCTTTGACAAGAATAAATCTGGCAAGCACAAGGCTCAACATATGAATAAACCCCCCGAAAGAGTTTCGGATTAGCTTTAGAATAACTCAGCTAATTCCAGACACTGCTAGGAGTGTTTTGGCTGGTGCTCTTCTCTCAGCAGCATAAAGCTTTCAGGACACTTAAAGAAACCTGCCAGAACAGTAAATAAATGATAAACAATTCAAAAAAGTCCCCAGGATGTGCCTGGGTATGTCCTCTCCAGTAGCATAGATGGGGAAGAGAGGCTGCAGGGGAGAGAGGTGCTCAGCACCTGGAAAGCATCAATTCAGAGACAGATTTTGTGAGGTTTGTGGCCAGGTTATGGCCTGCTGGCCCAGGGGTTTCTTGGCCTGGCTGACCACACAGGCATGGGTGTGGAGAGCAGGGCAGGGAGGCTGGGGACAGATTTTTCCATGGAAAGAAAATAGCTAGTCATTCTTCCAAATCACATTAATGACATAATTGGCAATTTCAGCTACTTCTTACTTCATTCAGGGCAACTCCCTAGTGCATCATGTTTTCTCAAAGGATAGCTTCTATCAGTCTTAACTACACTGCAAATTAATAGGTAAGATATATTTCTGCTGACCAGAGAGGCTGCATTTTCTATTTAATTAACACATAATGAGATTCACATATAAAATCTGGGTTTGAAAATTAGTATTTTCATTGCAATGTCCCTCAGAGAACTACGACTGGGATGGCATCAGACTGCACACTACATAGTAATGCAGATCATGTGTTCCTTAAGGCACAGGCTGCCAAAATACACAAGTCTCTGTAATAAGCAGAAAGTGCAGTGGCGAGGGTGGTGCTGGAGGCAGCACTGCACTCTGCCTGAAGGGAATAATTTGTTCACAAGTAGAAATCTTCATTCTTGTCCCAGATGAACTGTACAATACAGTTGACCAAATGTTACAGTACTCGCTAATATTCTAGAGCATACAGGTGAACTTGTGTGAGTGAAAACTATCCTCTGAGCAGAGCTGTTGAGAATTTAGCAGTCATGTGTCAGGCTTCTTGGAGATTTTTTGACACTCTCAGTGTTGTGTTGGATTTCTCTACAGTTCATAAGCTGGTTAAAACTTTCCTTTTTAAGAAGAGAAAATCACCCAACAAAAGTTCACTTAAGTAAGGAAGTCCACATCAGTAATTCAGGTTATCATGGAGGAAGGATGTTGTACTGGTCCTCAAGTCAACTTGTGTCAGCAAGGTATGCTTAAATGATGCAGCTGCAGTGCAGGGTCCCAAGGACCTCAACATTATCCTGCAGTGCCACCAGAAGGAAAACAACAAAATACCTCTATAAAAACAAACAAAAAGACATCAAGAGGATTTTACAAGTCATATTGAAGTAACAACTTCCAAAACTAACCTCAGCAGCAGTAGCTGCTTGAGGACTTTTTCAATCACCTCTTAATTCATTTCACAAATTACATTTTCCACTGGCCACTGTGGCTTCTTCATGCACCTCTGTCTTTTTGACAAATTCATAAGTTTTCTTCCAACAGGTTTAACCTGGATATTGTATAAACAGGGTGTGCTGCAAACCAGAATCTGAGCATTGCAGGCTCAAGGTATTCACACAAAGGCAGGAATATAACTATAAAAAGGGCCTGTGTGCATGCACTATACCATACAATGAACACCAAAGAACAACATACTTCATAATCATCCCTGCATAACCCTGCTTTGTCTACAACCATTGCAATACTTCTGAGTCTAGCAATTCAATAAAAAAATGTAACAATAAAGAAATAAAAAATCAAGGGCTACAGAACTCATGAGCTGGTTTGAAAGGAAGTGCAGGAGGTCGAAGACAAGAGTACAGATTTCAGTTTCTGCTTTTGGAATGTGCCTCGATATACCCAGCATGACCCCTCCTGGATACACCCTGGGACACAAGCTGAACCTAACCACTCCAAACAGCTCAAACTAGCAAGGCCCCAACACACCTGTTCTCTGTAAAGCGTTCCCAGGTTACAGCCCTGAGAACAAGGCTTCATTCTGGGAATATCATTTCACTCATTTCTCTAAGCTCCTCTTTTTTCTTTCTTTTCTTTTTTTTTATACTTTGCACAGGGAAATATTTTTACTTTTATGTATCTTAGACTGTTCTCTGTAGCATTCTGTTCTGTAATGGCAGCCCACTCCAGCAGTGCCTATTTATCACACAGCTGCAATGGGAGAGGGCGGCATTAATATCAGATCTAGAAGCTATTTGTGATATAAAACTCATTGCAACAGTTGCATCAGAATCATTCTTACTCTCAGGTGTATGCTGACTTTTCACACTTATGACATACCAGTAGCACATCTTGGTCTCCAACTCCTTGGTCTCCCATCTTCATCATGAGCAGAAGTGGAGAGGCAGACACTGATCTCTTGTCTGTGGTGACCAGTGACAGGATCCGAGGAAATGGCCTGAAGCTGTTTCAGGGGAGGTTTAAGTTGGATATTTGGAAAACATTCTTCACCCAGAGGGTTGTTGGAACAGACTCCCCAGGGAAGTGATCACAGCCTGACAGAATTCAAGAAGTGTTTGGTCAGTGTTCTCACACACACGGTGTGATTCCTGAGGCCCTTCTCTGCAGGGCCAGCAGTTGGACTTCAATGATCACAGAATCACAGATTATCCTGAGTTGGAAGGGACCCACAAGGATCATTGAGTACAACTCTTAACGGCCCATACAGGGTATTGAACCCATGACCTTGGCATTACTACAACCAAGTTTTAACCAACTGAGCTGATCTCAGGGTCCTTGTGGATCCCTGCTAAGTCAGGATATTCTATGATTCTGTGACCTCCAAACCTTCTCAGGTGTTCTACTTGCCAGTTACTTATCATAGGGTGGCAAGCATTTGTCTGGACATTTCCTCCTGAGTGCCTTGGTGTACAGTTTTGGAATACTGGCTGTATTTCTTCAACTGTGCTTTCCTTAAGCAGCTTGCTTCCTGCGCTAATACAAAACAGATGTATTTGTGAAACACCAGTGAAATGCTAAATATCAGCATAATGCTGAACTGAACATCAAGGGAAACTATTTCCTGCCCTGTTGCATTTGTTTCCTGTTCTTTATGCATTCGCTTTTTAAGAATTACAAGTAATTTGTAAGCACTGGGCTTAAATTAGGCACAGGTGCTGCAGGCAGTACAGGCCCCACTTTATTACTTCCAAGCCAGAAAAAACAGTTTGGACTCTGTTCTCACATTGCCTATAATCACTTTTTATGGCATTTTTAACAGCAGCTACGTGCTGGCTATCAGAGGTTAGAAGCCTTTGCAACATAAAAAGGCACTGTGCCAATGTCAGGGTTAACCTTCTAGCTTTGCATACCAAGGAAACACGATCTAATCATTCAGCAAGCAATAGGCACAGCGACTGAACAGGGACAGAGAGAGAAGGGAACCTTTACGCTCATAACCTCCAATATGCATTAACCAGGATACAACACTGGAAGGCAGGTAAACTCATCCTACAGTTAGTCATGCAAGATTCTACACTCCTGCATACAGATAAATATCTAAGAAAGTGAGCCTCATCCTCCAGCTTGATCCTCTTTCACAGTCCAAAGCTCTCAAAGACAGCCAGAGGGAAAGGTTGGGCAGATATTAAACACAGACCATGCTGACTGGCAACAGAAGTATGAAGCACTGCAGCCACACACAGAAAACTCATGAAAGTGTTCCCTTGGTGAGGTGCTCCTGCTGAAACGTTTTGCAGGTCAGTGATCCAGGCAGCAGCACATTACAAAAGTGTAAAATCAAAAGGGATAGTTCTCTGTTCAGTCATTTTAGAATCTCTCTACAACTGACTAATAGCATCCACATTCCTCATATAAGCAGTTTCTTACCTTATGCTCATCTTAGAGATGATACTCCTAAATATGCAATTATATATTTAAAAGTCAAGGACAAGGTGGTGCAGCTGAACATATGTAATTAATCTCGTCTAACTGCAAAACCCATAGGACCATCTAACATTTTTGGTTCATTTATATGCTGCACTAGTTTTCTCACTCTCTCATAGGCCCAGACATCTAGCCTGCAAATATGTTTGGCTAATGGGAGACAGCAAATATGTCATTTTTCAAACCAGGCTTTCTTTTATTTAAAATGCTGCTAAACATTTGTAATAGTTTCCTCATTTTACAGTGATTTCAGGAATAATTCCTAGATGCCACATATAAGAGTAACTCATGCTCCCTCCACTTCTTCGAGGCTCACAAGGATCGAGCACTCAGAGTAGCAGCTTGCCTACAGTACATACGGATATTTTAAAAAGCCCTGATTTTTTATGTACATAAAATCTACAACTCTGACTTACCAAACCCCACAGACATTCAGCAATATCAAAATTCTTTGCTGCAGGACTGATCAGCATGGCAAAGACCAGATCCAACCAGAGAGCCACCACACATCGATAAGGTACTGGTTCTCAGCTGGTATGGAAAGTTCCTTGAACAAGAAGTGCTGGCCAGTGTATGGATGGGCACAACTGGGAATTTTCTGCAATTACAATAGGTTTGTATAAAATAATAAAGGGTCCATGAATCTAACTTATTCTCCTAGATAAAGCATTAGTAGTTTTACAGTTACTAATGAGACCCAACTGCTACTTTTGTATGGTACTAAAGCAAGAATATACAGCTGATGCAAGAGACTTCTCCCACTGGGAAGTCTGAACATTGTGAACATTCAGATTGACGTTTGATAAGACAACTTCTATGTTTGATAAGACAACTTCTGCATTTAGAGATCATGAAAGTTACCTAAAATGAAACATAGCCAATGCCTTTTGGGAAATATTTACTTGAATGCATCTGAACAAGAATTACAAAACGCAGCTTTGGAAACTGACAACGATCAAGCACATAAAACCCAAGCTAGCTGACAAGGAAGTAGTTTAAAAGCAGGAAGCTGTTGATTAGACTGACAAATTATGTTCTAATCTGGGTAAACAGACACCGCCTATTCTCTGCTAAAAACCGTGGTAGCATTGACAAGTAGGAACAAAAGCTTCCTTGTTCCCATAGAAGCACTGCCAGCTTCTGAACAGGAGAGTTTGTCTGAAAATCGGGTTTAGACTTGATTACCCTACCTGTCCTTGAAATACTAACCATATTTCATCTATGATTTCAACAGAACCTACAGTGGAATATGGGAAACCTGCTGTTTTCAGTGGTAGAGGGCTCAAATGCTGGTGAAGCACTCTTCCGTGCTGGGAAAAATATCAGGTCCTCAGGTATGATGTTCATATGAGTTGTGATTAATCCCTGCAGAGCGCTCACCTGGGCTACAAAGCTAGGATGGATATGGGCTCCAGGTTACAGGAACAACCTCCACTTCAGAGAGAATAGTCAGAGAATAGATATTTAACAGTACTTTCACATTTAGCATAACTAGATAATAAAACATTAATTAAAAAAATAATTAGAGACATACCTATTTGTTTTGATTTCTACCAAGTACTCCAGATTTGGCCCTAAGTTAACATTTGTCTTAAATATTATGCTCTCCATCTTCAGCCTTTTTGACTTCAAGATGCCAAAGTGATGGGTACACACACACACACCAGTTTTGTTTTGTACAACTCAAGAATAGTACTTCAAACTCAAGTAGCTACCCAAGTCACGTTTCAGAGTGTAAATGAAAGGAAATAATCAAGCTGCTCACATCAATTTCTTATTTAACCAATATTGCTGTGAAACCCTGATCTCTACTCAGATACAAATTGGTAACCCTACTGCTGCTCACTCAACTTTGTAAAAGACTGTTCACCTCTGTGCAAAAGTGAGAAATAAGATAGTGACTCAAGCAACACTCAGCAGACAGTTGGAAAACTCATGCTTGTTGTTGGAGAACATTGTTACAAATAATTACCTCTTCTCCAAGGAAAACACTTTTCATGCTGTTTTAGCACAACCGGCTGCTGGAGTCTGAAGCCAGACCACCTGTCCATCCTACCAAACTGGGAAGTATTTTAAGCACTAAATGATAAAACCAGGTTCCAACTCTTGCTTTGGAAGTGATCAGCTTTAGGCTGACTTTAAAACCTGCTGTAAGTCAGTAAAGTTACCGAAGGCATTGTACCATCTCTCGTACAGATCTGCAGAGAGCTGCCACTGCTTGGGAGTGTGAGCATGACAGTGCTCCAGCTGGTATCAGGTACTCCTCAAAAGGCACTTCGCAATAGGTGAAACTAATGATAGGAAAAGGAAAAATTCCAGTGCTAACAAAAGCATACACAGAAGTGGTCTCGCTGCCATGGTTTTTTTTTACTAACCAGTGATGAGAGCATCTTTACAGGTAATTTTTACTGGCATTTTAAGCGGCCTTGCAGAAATATATATTAGAAAACTAAAAAAAAGTGAAGAGCTTAGGCTACATTTCTGAATAACCTTTTCCTTTAAAAATGCCAAATATCACTCTAACCTAAAAGTGAGATCCCATGATCCATCTGTTTTCCCAAGTCTGTGTTAAAGATCTTTATGTGTGGAACAATTAAAATGTTCACCAGAGCTCTGATTTTCTCCTTATATATTTGTCAGAATAAGCCCCTCATCACCAAATTTCTGGAACTCATGGAAGGGCCTTTTAAGATGAAACTGTCAGAAAGGAAGGCAGCTAAATATTCTGCAGCGAGAGGTAGAATGAAAAATCCACAGGCTTATCTTCCCTGCCTTTTAGAACAAACATAACTGTTCCTAGGTGTGAAATGTTTACTTACACCACCTTTTAGTTGGCACTAGTGCACAGGGAAGAACTCTAGGAAAATTCCCTTGAGCTCATGATGCTTTCTGGTAAGTGAGCTGGCTACAAGAGCTTACCGTGATTTTAAGACCTTTTCCCATGTCTACAACTTCTGGTAATCAAATAGGTGGGGTCTGTTACATACCAATATAAAATAAAAAGAAAAGCAAGCAAAGCAAACCCACACTTGCAAACATTGTTTTTTCCAGAGTAGCAGCTATAGCTTTTGCTCTGCTCTGGCACTCGCATTGTCCTGCAACGCACTGGGCGTAGGTCGATCCTGACAGTTTGAAAGTTACAGCAGCACCACATAAAAACAACCTGCGCCTGAAACTCCAGAGGAGCTTTTATTGTCTGTTCAACTGGCTCTTGTTCCCTAGCTGAAATATCCCAGCTTTTGAGGAGTTAGATTGGTTGTCATCCATTTCCTGCACTTCAAACTGAAATAGCTAATTAATCCAGGTTAATAGAATGAGCAGAGTCTATTACAGTACTTAAGGTAACAACACACTGCTGTACTGCGCTTGTGCCTACACCTTCTCCAACCACCAGCATTCTGGATGTCAAGACACCTCCCATCTGCCTAAGCGTCATGTTCTTTACTGCTGAATACTATTCTGCACAAACATCTAGGTTAGAAAGCACAACATTTAAATCTTAAGAGGGCTTTCTTTCAGAAATAAGAGGTTCACTGAAAGGATAAATCATTTTTAAAAAAGCAAAAGGTGGTTAATTTTGAACAGTGTTGCTTTCTCTTTGAGGTATCAACTGTAGTCAGTTTCAGTATCATGGAGATACTGAAAAATCAGTACAATGCAGAAACAACTGCCTGTGTACGTCAATCTGGTACTAGCACTTGCTTATTTAACACTTGAAAAAATTACTATTGTTGTTTTGGAAGTGGCTTGCAATTCATTAATAGTGTATATATAGTATCACAGAATCATAGCAAGTGTGAGAAGCTTTTTTAATTTCCTGTAGCCACCCAAGAAAAAAGATAAGAACGTTTTTATTAGGCTAAACTGTGCTGCTATGACACACCACTGGCAGGCCCGAGGGGTAAATGAAGACAGACATGAACTGTGTATGAGATAACTTATTTTATTTATTCAAATATCAACTTAATTTTGATGCTAAAAATTGTTCAAAGGCACTTCAAAGAAGGTATTTAAGAAACAAATCCTTATGGTGATCATTCCAGACAAGTCATCAACTTGTATCTGCCATTAGGAACACAACTACCTATAATTGCAAAGTGAAACATTCACAGGTTTTAAGTGGAACATACTGTCCAGCAGCAAGATTCAATTCTTTTAGACTATTAATAACATTTGTGGAGTATTTTAAATACAATATGGTAAACCAAAGCAAATTACACTTTCAGAGTTCCACAGACAATTTCTTGACAGAAAAAGGACAAAACTGCCTTTCCCAGTGGTCCTGTATTGAGGAGTCTATTTTCATTTGTGCATGCACTATCGGCATCAGTAGCAGGTACAGAAGAGAAATAACGCACACTTTTCTGTCCTACAAAGACAAAACACCCTGCACAGATAACAAACCTTTTATAAGAGCTACTGTATCAGCTACTCACTGACATTTATACTTCTGAAAGCAAAACAGAACAAATGGCAACATGTGAAGAAAAAGTCATTTTTAATATACAACCCCACCAAAGCAAAACTAAGAAAGTGTACTTAAAGGCAAAAGGTACTAGGAAAAGAGCTTCCACAAAATGAGAGGTGGTGTTTACATCACCAGTGTGTGACCTCTTAAGACCAATACAGACTGCAAAAATGAATTGGAAATGAAAGAAGACTGAAGTTGGTCTTTTTCTGCAAACAAAGATTAATACTTTTATACCTTCTCTGGAAGGAAAAAAAAAATCTTTGCAGTGCTGTTAGAAAGGCAAAAGAAATAGATTCAGAGGCCTACGCACAAGGACACTTTAAAACAAAGCAAGAATAGATGTTTGAAGAAAAGGCTACTTGTTTCTCCAAATAGGCCATGCGTTTATCACCGCATAATATGTCCTCAGCCTTGTTCCCTTCAGAAATGGAACTTGCTCCTTTATTTTTCCAGTCCCTCTGAGGTCCTGCATGTTGAGGAAAGGGATATCCTGCCCTGTTGTGCTTAACCTACAAGTCCCAGCTGGGCACCAGGTAAGAATTAGAACTGTTGCTGAGAAAAGGCTTCAGCATGAGCTCAGCAGTGGCTGGTTTACCTTGCCACCTCAGCAAACAACCTGTGCGGAGCTCAAATATCCCACCATCTGCTTCCTCCTGTCCATCTCAGACTCATGCAGGATGAAACCAGAAAGCCAGAGACAGGATAAGTCAGGATAGCAAGGAAGATGAAGAGAAAATGATAGGGCAGCACAGGGCAAACATACAACAAAAATCTGCAGAAAATATGCAGGATTCCGCCTGTTGTGGTAGAAAATCTTTTAATCCCCACAGATGAACAGAGGAAGAAATCAGGAATAATGGAACTGTATAGTAGTTCAGTAGGTCTTTTATATGGGCTTAATTTACAAAGATATTAGGTTGGGATCTTGATTTTATTTCATACCTTCCTTAAGTATTCCTGAATATTTTAACTGCATGTTTTAACAATGCCACTGGAGTTATCAACTCCATATGCATTTCACAATGCAATTGGTTTGTGCTGCACTTGGGATAAACATTTAACTCACGGAAGGAAGCAACTCTCAGTATGGTAACATACACTGTCCTCTGGACAAGCAGCCCTCTGACTGGAGCAAACTGGAAACGTTTTCCTTTTTTAAACCAATGCAGTTATAATTTTCTTTTTAAGTCAATTACCATAAAAAAAAGCTTGTGTCCCTGTCAGTACTCCAGAGGCAGCCCTGCTCATGAAAAACCAAGAAATTTAACTCTGCAAGAACTATTTGTTTAATTAATACTATATGAACTCAGCCTACACTGAGGCAGAGAAGATGTATGCAGCATTTCAACACCACAAGCTGTTTCAGTAATTACCATTGCTGCAGAGCAATGGTCAGAAAGGAAGTCACGACTTTATTGTTGGACAACAGATAGAACCCCAATCTGTGCTAGAACTACCTTTGGAAAAAAAAATCCAGTACTTTATGGTAACATCTTCCAGGAACATCCTGAAGGACAGCAGTAGTAATTAAGGCTGTCTGCTACCAGTATGTGCCCTTTCCAAAACAATGACTGGAGGTAATTAGGTTATCTCCAAATTCATCAATATGATGAAGGTGAAAAGTAATAAAAACATGAAGAAACTTTTGTTCAAGTGTGGAATAAAGACACACTACATGTCATGCTTAATCCCATCCCCCATACTGCTGTTCAGTTGATGTGAAAAGGAGAAAACCAGAAAGTTTTTATTAACTCTGCAAAACATAGATTTGGCCTCTGAAAAAAAATCCAGTAATTAAAACACTTACTTTGTTGCACACCAAGAAAGTGTTTCCAGTTAAGAGGCAGAGATACTTATAAAGTAGTGGAGGAAATTAATGCACTTTGAAAGATTCCTGCATTCAGGCTGGCTTACCTGAATAACTATATACTTCAGCTTCGGAAAGAGCAAAATAAGGATCATTAACCACTTTGTACTGAAAAAGATAACAAGAAGAAGATATAGAAGAAATTTTTTAAAAGCGGAGAAAAAAAATGTTCAGAAAAGGGAAATTTAAGTACTTCAGCCAAATAAACTGGCTTTGCTGCAGTTTTAGAACAGGACTTACTCATATCTGTAAAATTGTAATCTCTAAGTACAGTGACATGAAACTTAAATGGAAACAAACTAATTATAACAGTTGCTGAAACTAGGTTGTTATAATGCCACTGTAACTTTGCTAGGATACTACTCTTTCTGGTTTACATACAATGTGGCATGGAAGGCAGACTTCTACTTCAAAAAGCATCTACCTTATGTTGAGAAATGCTGGAATGAATTTTTATATCCATTCAACCAATTGGATCAGTTAATAAAAGAAAAAACAAGCCACAGGCAAATATGTAAGCAGCTCACAACACCTCTGAAACTTAAACAACAGTAACTACTTTTAGGTTTCTCCTTCAAACAGCAGTGACCCAACTTCATGTTGTTTTGTACAACAGAGATTAAAAATTTTAAATGTAATTCATAGCAGTGAATTCCACTTCTGAAACAACTCAGATAAATCTTGTGTCTGAATTTCTGCCTATTCATAATAACCAGCCTGTTGTTAAGGCAAATCAGACTTGAGACTCTCACTACTGTGCCTCTTCGTCCTTTCAGGGCAAGGTACATAATGTAACTCCAAGATGTTGATAATACTAGAGAAAGCCATCATGAAGTGTTTAACTGGGCACCATACAATTTCTAATGTTAGAACTGCCTTAACAGAAAGGAAATAGAGAACAGATAAAGGAACAGAAATACTGTATGAATCTGTGAACACATCCACTATGGTTTTTTTATACAAATTCTTCCAGGTATTAGTGTGATACAACAATCTCCTACTTCACAGCTTTAGGGCCCCAAATCTTTGTGAGCAGGGCACCAAGGTCACACTACCCCAAACAGTCAGAGCCAGCACCAGATTCTTGAACACAGAGTGACAGGAACTACTGACAACTTGATTTTCAAAATAAGGATTGCCAGGAGTAATTTCAGTCCACAAGTTTCATGCACAAGTTTGAGGAGACTCTTTATATTGGCTTCTTTTTGGCTTCTTCAAAGTCCAATTATCTCTTAGAATTTTTTTGCTTTAGCTTTTGATTATCTTCCAGTGCTTCATTTTTGCTCTGCTCTTCTGGGTTCTTTGACAAATCAGGATTGTACCGATACAAATACCCATATGGACGAAGATGATAAATCAAATACTCCAAATGATACATAGTCACAGAATCAACATAGTGGAATGAAACTGCCAGATCGGAGCAGCATCCAGGACCCTGAAACACAAAAACAAGGCAATATAATCAACAAGAACTGCAAAGCATGCCCTGGATTACGGATCCAGGAAGAATTCAAAGAAACACTTGATTTAATGGTAGGAAATTCACTATCATCAGGCATACTTATACTTCAAAACTTAATGTTAGGCAAGCAAAATATACCAGACATATCTGTCAACGCATCTTTTCAAAATAAAACTGACAAACTCTTTTGCTTCTCTGATCAAGCCAGAGAAAAAACGAGCTACTCTCATTAATGTCAGAGGTTTCCTGCTTTTCCATACTTAATTCTTGATGTTGCTGTTTAAACTAAACTAAGAAGCAGCAAACAGGCCTAAATATGTCCCATTTTTATATGAAGCAATACATGCTTGTTACTTATGTCACCATCCAGACAGACAGAGCATATAAGCAAAATGTGTGTGTGCATGCACCTGTGTGAGTGTTGACACATTACACAGTTGGGCAGCACTGTCAGTATCTAACTTCCTGCTTACAGGAAGTTGTAACAAATTATGGTGGACTTTAAGTTTATTGATTTCAATGACACTACTAAGCATTTTTAAAAGCTAAAAGATCATTGTTAACGTATTTGCAACAACTCACATTTTTTAGCTCAAATTCAGCTTTGAGAATGCTTTTCTGGAGGTTATTTTTTCAGACTCGACTGCAGAGCTGCTAATATTTCAACTCCAATTGGAACAAAGATTAAATACTTAAAGCCACGAAAGAGAATGATTGTTATGTAATTGTTATTCTTTCAATACTTACTAAGATTGATCAATACAGCTTGATTTTGATACCAGATGAAGTAGTCTCTATCCAAACACAAATATGACAGGACAGGATCAAACATGTGATTTCCATTATGGATCAGTTACAGATGGAACTGTCCACAGCTCAGCTACCCATGGACTGCAGCCATAACTAAAGTTGCTGCCTCCTGACACGCTAAATACAGTATCGTAGCTGGTTTGAGCTACAGAAACACTCCAGCTCCTGAATGCAAGTATAAAAATAGATCCAGCTTTACAATGAAAAGAATGTACTGAACAACTAGACTATTTTTTTCAGCTTTAATGTGTAAAAAGTCCCAAATCCTCTCCTTGAATTTTTCCATCTATGGTGATCTCAAAGCTCTCTGAAAAATAATTGCTTCCCCATCTCCACTTTGGTTTTGAACATGGAAATTTCAGAAGGGGAACACAAAGGACAATCTGAAGTTCTTCCTGTGAGAATATTTCAGTTTTGTTGCTACAATGAAAGAATTTAAGAAAAAAAAGTTTTGCCATCTCTGGTTGCCCTCATTTCAGCAGAAGGCAGTGGAGTCCAATACAACTATACAAGGAAATCTGATCATATTTCATTGTTTCATTTTATTTCCATCCCAGGCAATATTTATTCTTCTGCAATCTTTACAACGCAATTCACTTGCACATACATTTTAACAATCTTCAATAAAAAAGTGAGGTCAGGGCAGGTTGTGCAGTGCAGCGTTCAAGCCAGGTAACACTGCACAGTCATCAGGGATGACAGAAGGATATTGCAGAATATATTTGAAGGGAAAAAGACGAGCAGCAAGTACAACCCCACATACCATTACCCTCCAGCCCTTCCAGTAACTTGGGCATCTCTTACACAATGCTAACCAACTGAAGTCATGAAAATGTCTCAAAATTATGTCTATTTCTACAGGTTTTATGCAAAGTTTGCTTCCTTTCAGGAGGCTTTAGTGTAACTATGACACACTGTTTGACCCAGCTCTATACAGTGAGCACAGATACCCTGGACTGATCCACACTGGACTCAAATCTCACTGCACGCTGGGAGTTGGGTGGAGATGCTGGGGACACTTTGTGTGAGTTATGGGGAACACAGCAAAATGGACAGTAAGAGTGGTGACATTCCTCAAACGTGTCAAAAAGGTTTCATAATTTTTGGCTGTCCACAAAACGCAGCAAAACAGCAATACTAGTTTAAGATTCACAAGCTCTTCTGGAACATCAGGTTTTTAGCATCAATTTTAGTTGATCAGTGTATTTAACACATCTCCAAATGTATGTATCAGAGAATGTCACCAAAAATCTTTTCTAAAATATATTGAGCTGCTATTAAACTGCTAGTTAATACATCACACACTCATGCACATCATAAGAGCACATCACAAAATGAGCACCAGGTTCCTAAGGACTTACCTCTACAGCAGGATAGTAATTGTAATTCCAGTACCAGAATGTTTTTGGTAGGAATCCTCTGATTAAGTGATGTTCTGGAACAAAGGGATGAAAGGTTTCTCTACCACTTGTATCCCTAGAATCTCCTGCTTCCACATTAATGATCTCCATGCATTTTCCTAATGCTAGATCTTCAATAGAGGAACTGTGAGAGCATTTGTTCGTTTTAAATGCAGCAACAAATCTCTTCAGAGCTTCCTTGCTCAGAACATACCCTGCTCCTCCACTCATGTAGCCCTGCTTCACATAAGGCTTAAACCTTCTTCCGAAGTATATTGGTTGTTCTGGACTGTATTTTGAAAGAAGCCATCTCAAATTGTCCAATATAACATATGTATCATCATCTGCTTTCATAAACCAATCAGCATCATCAAAATAATGGTCATATACATATTGAAAAGCTTTAATAGTCTTCCAGTACAGTTGGTCTCTGCCTTCTTTGGTTTCTAGGCCCACAGTTGGGAAGTCTTTATTTTCTTCAGAGCTCATAAAAAGTACTTTATTACAGCGTTGGGCCCAAGTGGCCTTAACATGCTTGGCTTTCTTTTCTAGATTTTGAGGTCCAGTCATGACCCAACACAGTATTTTCACCTTCTGATATAGTCCCTCTGCAATATTTTTATCCTCATCTAGAAAAAAAGAGGAAAGTCACATAACAATATTAGACTTGATTGCAACACAAACTAGAAGCAACCTCCCCCCAGATACTCTGTTTCTAGATAAGAAAAGACATGCAGACAGACAAGAGGCTTTTGCTTCCAAATGTACCAGTTATTGAACTTAATGAAAAGTTTCAAAAGGAAATGAGGAACATGTTTTTCAAGCTGCCAAAGCATTCATTTCCCTCAAAGAAACATTTTCACTTGATACATAGAGAAAGATTTAACTCATGTAAAAGAATATTTCGTGGAGAGTGAGATCCACATAACTGGTACTATAAAACATTTCTGCTTATACTTTATGCAACCATAGATCAGATTTCTTGGCAACAATGTTCCACAACTACAAAGTTTGTAGTTTAAATATGTTTAAATAAACCGTTATTTACTAACATCTTCAGCATATGCATTACAGTGCAATTTTTGTCACCCAGGCAGTCCTTACTCAAACACGATGTGTATTTAGGATTTAGAATTAACTCATTTAATGAGATATGTCAAATGTAAACGTACTCCTTAAGTATTGGAATAGTCTGCCTTCTCTGGGAAAATAATCAGACTGCAAGAGAATTTTCTTCTGGCTTTGACAGCAAACTGTGTTTGCACTGCTGCATAATCAGCTTGGCAAGCCATGCCCACAGTGACTCCCTCTGCCCTCCCTCCCAGCCCCAATTCCATGAGTTACTAATCATATCAAAAAGTTAATTTCTTTTTTATAGCTTTATATTAAAGGCTAGACCAAAACTTAGAAGTGGTGCAAAATTAGCTCCTTAAGGCTAAAAAGCAATCCAGCCACATCTACAATGCTAGGAAATATATCTCCTTAGCAAAGCTGCCATTTGATGTCAGTATTTCATTTGAGAAGCTGCTGCTGCTCTAAACAAGACTGGATACAGATGCTGGACAAATAGCTGGACTCTCAGAAAAAAAACACTACTGTAATAAAAACGGAAACAAAGAAAACCAGTAGAACTTCAGTTATTTAGATATAACCTGAACATGGGGAAAGTGAAAGTAAATGATTCATACAAATTCTTGGCAGTGAAGAAAGCAACATTTTGCAATGTATGAAAAGGAAGCACATTATCTAATTAGCCAGGTGTAACAAAATACCTTTATGCTGTCCAGTGTCTGCATTGAAATTCATTTGTCCTTGCAGCTGATTGTTATCAGTATCTGCTGAGTGTTGACCATGTGGATCATTATGAAGGACATGAGGCTGGATCTTAACTTGCTCTTCTAGTATAACGCTGAACAGAAGATAGCAGATGAAAAATCCTACTGCTGATCCGAAAGTGAAGGTTAGAAGGTTCATCAAAGACTTAGAAGAGGCCATCTCCTGAAGGTAACACACTGTCAAAACCAAATGAAAAATACATTAAGTTTAAAGCCACTTAAAACAGAAATAAAATCTAAAACTATAGGAAGAAATCAAGGCTTAAATCTCTGAAAGCAGCGAGCTCGGTTCTAGCTCAGATTCAGCTCCTTTGGGCTTGCACAGAAGTTTAAGTACAGTGGCAATGCCAATATCCATGTAAAATTGTACATCCATTGATAAGTTTAGTGCAAAAGGCCTACTACATACTCTTTAGCTTAAAATCAGAAAGGACAGTAATAAACCACCATAGTGGCTCTACATAATAACCTAGTCATTATATTTATACAACATTTATACAAGAATGTACACAATGAAGTTCAGTAGCTTCATAAAACTGTAATGTATGTTGACTTTTATTCTCTTCATCCCACAAAATGTAATACCTAAGTCTTCTATGAAGCTGAAACATAATGACCAACAGCAATCTACAGGTCAAGATACAATATGGGCATGAGATGTTCTTAAAACTCCAGGAGTAAGTATATCACAGGAATTCTTTGGCAGATGTCAATCACAAGCAGGCTTTGAAGAGTTTTAAAAGCACATCTAGTCCCAAATTAGGGCATTTTCCTTACACTTCTAGGAAATACTGAGGATAGACTTTCAGAAGAAAGAGTAAGATGTTATCTGAATTTTAACAGAGAAACATCCGTTTTTAAAAGGAAGAGAAGAAAGTGCATCAGCCTTAAGGCCTCTTCTACACTTCAAAAACTTGTATTCCAGTAATAAAAAAACCCTTCATTTCAGCCACACCCTTGCTCCTCAAAAACTAAAGGACTTGCCTTTTATTAAACTTTATACATCCAAAACACGTGTGAGTTTTAACATATTAAACACTTGAAAATCAGTTTCAAGTTGTTGAGGCCTGAGAATTTTTCATCTTTGCAAAGAGTTGGGATATTTTCTAATAACTCATGACTGAACTACAAAAACATTGACTGCTAAATATATACTGGATTCAAGCCAGAGCCTTACAAACAAGTCGATGATGTTCCCTCCATTATGATCGTTATTAATGACAGCAGGCAGAACCCAATTAAGTGAGTTAGGGAGCTAAAAAAAGAAAATTATGGAATATACAGAGCATCAATGAAAACCATCGATCCGAGAAGACTTGCAGCCACCAAAACAACTTGGTTAGCCTGCACCCCATCCTCTCATTGGCTGTGCAGTCTATTGGAAACAGCGTCCCCAAGCAAGCTGCAAGAATGAATCGCTGTGCAGCAACACACACTCCAAAGTCCATCTGTCTGTCTGTCTGTTCTTTTGCCTTTCTGAAGGGCAGAGAGGACAGAATGCAGGTGTGCATGTTGTTAGGTTGGCACTTTCAGAAATTCATGCAGATCAAGATTTGAGAATGAAGCAGCTCTAACATGTGACAATGCTTTTCTTTCTACACTGCTAGAAAAAGGAAAGAAAATTGAAAACAGAACTTGAAGCACAAAATAAAAATCAAGAAGTGTAAAGGTTGTGTAAAATTCACATGATTGTGGTTGATGAGGAGCTGTAGCTCTTCAACATGAAAAAGCACATTATGGAATTTTTAATCACATATCTTGCCTCAATTCAGTGCCACATCTTGGTGGACACGAATGATTGCCTTTAGACGTCATATCTCAAAGTATAAAATTGACTGTATAATCATTTGTGATGCAGGCCTTGAAAAAAATTACTTGGTTTCCACTTTATTTCTATTCTTTTATGCCACTAAATTTAGAAGAAAACATGAGGATTCTGAGCAGCCTATGAGACTGCAAAGGCTCCACTGCAATAAAATCATTAGTTTTTTGGATTTGCTTTCCCCATCTATCACCACAAATTCCCCTCAAAATTTGCCATACTCAACGGGAGACAGCCACAATAAAACAGTATCTTCCTTCAGCATATTAAAAAGGGTCAAAAAATAAAACCCCATGCATGCACACAGTGTAGCTACAGCACTCTCTGGAACAAAAGGTCTCCATTGTTCCACTTTTCACTATTAGGTGTCTCTCTGCCATACAGTTATCTGCTGTTTCAGTTATCTGCTCTAACAGCTGTTAAAATTACTCTTGCTTGGAGAGAAAAAAAAATCACTTGAAAATAACTGCTGCTTATTAAACTATGGAATTAAGTTAGATAGGATTCTTTAGGAAAAAAAAATTAAATGTATTGGAAATGCTAAAAAATAAAAAGTGCATTCATCACATTGGGTGCTCTGTCAATCAGAAGCTGATCTGGCAGTACTTCACACACAAAGAGGATTTCTCACAGCAGGTAGGTAGTTGTACTTAATATTTGATATGAAATGCCTCTAGTTACAGTTTTCAATCTAAAATAATCTGCTTATTGTTCTATCAATTTTATACCAACAGACTGGATCACTATAAACGTGTGTGGGTGTATATCCATATGTTTATAAACTCTAACAGTAAACTGGACAGAAATCTTCATTTTTTAATATTATCTTGATATTTGTCATAAATAGTCTTCAATGTGACCACAAAGATAACCAAACACTACAGCATTACATTACAACCAGAAAATGTCTAAAAGGATGGTCAGTTGTTACTACAATAAGCACCTCCACTCAGACTCTTTGTTGATATTCTTTTCTACATAGCGATTTAGTCAGGGGCAAGACACACAAAACATACACGGCCAGGTTGGACGAGGTTTTGAGCACCCTGATCTAATGAAAGATACCCCTGCCTGTGGCAGGGGGTTGGACTAGACAGCCTTAAAAGGACCCTTCCATCTCAAACCATTCTGTGATGCTACGACTCTGTGACATTCAGAGAAGGAAAAGGTAATTTCAAAACCTACCAGGTCACTGAAAGATCCCCATTTTTATTAGTACTTCTATTTTTACTTCTTGGGTTAAAAAAGACACTATATAAAAGAACACCTATAACAAAAGGCCAGGTTTGAATTTAATTTATGCTCCACTGCTCTATCATGGCAGCCTTAACAAATGTAGATATTTAGATATTCATGTAGATAGCCCTATTCATATCAATCAGGCCACCATATGTTTTCAGATTCTGTCACAACGTAACAGTCATTTTAAATTTGGCTCCAAATTTAAGTTTTGCAAGTCAGTGATTTCTACATCTTCAAGCTTACAAAAACGTAAATTTTCCTGTGCTAGGTGCTGCTGAACCCAGGGGTCCACTGAAGATAGTGCTGCTGCAACTCCACGTCCCCAGATCCAGCCAGGCTGAGAATATATTCCCATAGTTATGCACACAAAGATGCATGGCTGTCCACACAGATCAACACAGTGTTCATCCAAACACAAACATAGTCTGGCCTTAAGCTGCCCTTCTCCTTAGCTGACCAGGACAAAAGTCTGTTAGTGGGCAATATACATGTATATGAACAATGTGGATCCCTTCAGTAACTGGTTTCAGACCCTCAATCTATTCAGGAGCCAACTCTGAACCCTCAGCCTTCCCAGAGCCCTGCTCTGCTGTCTAATTGAAGAACCACTGATCTGACTACCTGTCCCACACCTAGAACTGCCTCAAAACCTGGCTCCCAAGCCTCTTAAATCTACTCACTGGCTAGCCCTGAATGATAGTCACTAGCAACCACACACGGGCATACTTGCCAAGACAATACTCATGCAACCCAGTCTCCCCAGTTATGAGCAGTCCTGACACACCAGCCTCTGTGACTTACGGTCTCCACTCCAGCTCCTGGCATTTAGACCCTCACTCCAATCTCTTCAATTGCTGGCACACCAGACACAGAGGCCCCTACTTACCGTGTGTCCCTGTTTACTGTGTGTCTCCAATTGCTGCCACATAGAGCTCAGCATGCACACATAAATGCAGCACAGAGTCCTCTTGTCCAGGAAAACAGCTAGAAGGGCAGCTTAATGAGAAAAGAGGACAGGCATAGCACAGTCAAACATACTGATCAGCCCCTTGTTTCCAATTGACCAGGCCCTTTATCTTATTCTTTTATTTTCCTGTATTTGTTTCTTTCCTTTATTCCCACCCCTGAGCACTACATAATTTTTGTACACTATCAAGACACTTTTCTCCTACACCCCAAAATATGACCCTTATTTTCTAGGTAGTTAACCCGCTCAATCTTGTGAGCTGCTCCAGACAGCCTTCCTGGTGACTTCTCTTGCTGCCTGTCACACCTGGGCAGTGCGGCTGGTGTCTCTCCAGTGACAGAACTATGGGCTGCTTCCTCCAATGAGACTGAGTCTCGCCCGTCCCCACTGTGCAGTCTTGGTGATGGGCTTTTCAACATATTAATCTAAATTACTGCTCTCACTCTGTAATGGCAACGGCAGTAAGGTCACCCTCCCAAGTGAACAGAAACTTAGGAATAACTATGCAATAGGAATACATGATAATGGAGCTTGTCCCATTCCCAAACACTCAAAAGGAAGCAACCCAACCACCTTTAAAATTAATACTTTTACACAACCTTGGACCATGTAACTTTCTGAACTTGCTTCAAGGGGTAACACATTCAACAAAAACTAAAACAAAACAAAACAAAACAAAACCCTGCAGCCAACTAACCATCAAATCTAAGATTTTGAAAATTACAGAATGTGGAACATAACTCTGATTTTGCACATGTTTATCCCAGTATCATTCCATAATCACTTTAAGATTTAATGAATCAACTAAGAGAAATATGGTTAAAACTACATACACAGCTGGCTCTTTCTTGTGTCCCTTATTAAGGAAGCGAGGGGGGAGCTCTAAGGCCCCAGCATGAAACAGAACGTAAATGTCCTTGAAGAGCTGCATAATTAGGAATGAAATTGATCTGTACTACCATGTGCTTAACAGTCAAGCACACATCAGACTAATCCAAGTCACAATGAAGAAAAAACGTATTTAGCTGTGCAATGCATAGAAAGGTCCTTTGCTCACTAAGCAACATCTATTGCTAGGTGCCTCATATATTCATATGCTTCTAATATGCACAAGTTGTACGTAATGCTGCCTGCACCAAGAATTACTGTGAGCTGCTGCAGCTTCCTATCGACTAAGCACAGATTATACTTTTCCACTTAGAAAAAAAAAATTAAATATCTAATGCTGTGAGCATTTCTTTGGTGAGAAACTCTTCCCATCAAAAATCTCCTGCCTTTTCTACATAAAAATACAAACTATCAAAGCAAGGCACCAAGCGTAAGTGGCCAACAACTGCACTGAAAAGAGACGTGCAACAATCCCCAGCACAGGTGAGCGGAAAGGAAGACTTGGTAACCTCCTTCCTCATTCCAAAAGCTGACACCCTCCTTTGGGAACAAGTGCTCGTGCCCGCGACACGGCTCCCCAGACCTCTCCCACCCCACCCAACCTTTGCAAGGGCGTCAGCCCAGGAAGTCCCTGCTGCGGGGCCGGCAGCAGCGATTTCCCCCTCCACTGGCACCTCGCTCCCTGCGCTGGTCTCCGAGGCACTGGCGCTGTTCCAAGGAGCCCGCTCCTGCGGCGCCTCTCCTCCCCAGGCGAGCAGCCGGGCACCTGCTGCCCCGCAGCGCGGGCACCCTGCCCACCCTGCGCAGCGCCCCGGCCGCCTCCTCCCGCCCTGTCACCAGAGGGCGGAGGCCCCTCCCGCGCCTCCCTGTGCGTCGACCCCGCGGGCGGGACGGTGTCCCCCGAGGCCTGACCGCCCCTCCCGGCCCGGCCGGTCCCCCCGTGCCCTCCCTCACCTCGCAGGCCAGCGCGGTCCCGGCGCGTGATCAGCCGCGCGGCGGCGCGCGAGCACCCGCTGGCAGGGCGCAGGGCAGGAGGCCGAGCCCGAGCGCGCCGCCGGACCCGCCGCCCCGCGGTGCCGGTGCCGGTGCCGGTGCCGACCCCATCCCGCGGCCGCCCCGCGCCGCGCTGCGCGCCCGCCCCGGGGCTGGCCCAGGGAGCGGCCCTGCCCCGCCCCTTCGCCCGCTCATTGGGCGGCGAACGCCCGGGGGCGTGTCCTCACCGGCACGCGCGATTTTAACCCTTTTCCCGCCGCAGCATCCCCCGCCCCGCCGCGTGGCAGCGCGCGGGCCCTGCCCGCCGTGTCCCTCCCTCCGCGGAGACGGGAATGCGCCCGCTCTTCCCGCTCCGCTTGTCCGCAGGGAGCGCGGCCGCGTCGTTGGGCCAGGCTGCGAGTACTCCCGTGTGGGGAGGCCCTGGCGGCGGTGGCGGGAGAGGGCCGGCGCCCCCGGGCCGCAGCCGCAGCGTGAGAGCAGCGGACCGCTCGGCTGCCGCGTTCCGCGGCTCGGTCAGGGCTTCACAGGGTGCGGGGAAAAATTGTCTCCGGGAGAAAGGGAGAATGCGGGACGGACGGGGGAGCGCGGAGCGGCACATTCCCCGGAGCGCCCAGGGGTCGGTGAGCGGCAGAGCGCCCCAGCGGTGCATCCCCGGGCACGACCAGCAGGGAAATGCCCCGGGCACGGCTTTCCGCCCGCCCTTCCGCCAGTTACCTTGCTCTCGCCTGCTTGGAGGCAGCTCTGCGGGACGCTCAGGCCGGGCTGCGGAGCTCCGCTGAGCTCCAGCCCGTCATTCCCTCACTTTAGCCGGTCTGGAGCTGCTGCTCTTCCAAAATACCATTAGCCAACTGCAAGGGATGTTGCTAGGATACCGAGCCCGCTGCAATAGCTCCTTATCTCCCTGTGCTACCGCTGCCTACCTTTCCAACAGCTCTGACGTTTCTCTCTCGGTGTCTGTCCTTAAGAAAAATCTATTTAAATAAGAGAAATTGTAGGTTTAAAAGATGTTTTTTCATTACAGTGTAGCCGAAGGATAGAATTTTGCAAGCAATGGGTAGTTAATGGATCTCTGCAGTTAATAGGTAGAGGATTTGTGTTGTGTTTGTGTTTTTTGGGGCGGGGGTTGTGTTGGGTTTCTTTAAGTACTGGGTGCGTGCGAACAAGAACTGGTCCCCTCCTGACGGCCACTGGTGTTTCTGTAAATGGAGGTCACTGCACACACTGCTCTTGGTGTCTCACCATTTCTCCTCCCTCCTGATGGTTCTCAGTTCTTCCTCCAGCCTGTCCAGGGGTTCAGTCCAAACCATAGCTTTCCCTTTAAATGGCTGTGTATTTTCCTTCTGTGCCCCCTCTCTCCAAAACAATTACCCCCTCAGGACGTGCCCTTTCTATTTTCATATCTATTTTTAGTTCTCTTTCTCTAGATGATGGCTCACACAGAATCACACAATCATTTAGGTTGGAAAAGATCTCTAAGATCATTGAGATGAGCTCAGTTGGTTAGAGAATGGTGCTAATAATGCCAAAGTCATGGGTTTGATCCCTGTACAGGCCATTCATGTAAGGGTTGGACTTCATGACCCACGTGGGTCCCTCCCAGCTCAGAATATTCTGTGACTTTGGGAGTCCAACCTTTCACCAATTTCCACTGTCAGCTAGACCATAGCACTAAGTGCCATATCCACTCATTTCTTGAACATCTCCAGGAATGGTAACTCCACCACCTTCCTGGGCAGCCCATTCCAATGTTACAACCCTTTCCATGGAGAAAATTTTTCTTGATGTCCAACCTGAACCTTCCCTGGTGGAGTTTGAGGCCATTTCCTCTTGTACGATTGATAGTTTTCTGGGAGAAGAGGCTGCCCCCTAGCTGGCTACAGCCTCCTTTCAAGTACGGTGATAAGATCTCCCCTGAGCCTTTTTTTTCCTCCAGACCGAACATTTCCAGCTCCCTCAGCTGCTCCCCATATGAGTTACTCACTACACCCTTCACCAGCTCTGTTGCCCTTCTCTGGACACACTCCAGTACCTCAATGTCTTTCTTGAAGTGAGTGACCCAGAACTGGCCACAGTACTCAAGGTGTGGTCTCGGGTCATTTAGGAGATTCTGGCTTTTGTACCTGTTTGGGAAGCTCCCATGTTCCACATGGCTCCAGGTCATAGTTTCTCATTCCTGCCCCGTGCACAGTTTGCTGCCCACTTTAAATAAACATTACAAGCAACTTGTGAATGGTATCTTCTTGAACTAGTTTCACCCCAGAAGAAAGGGCGGAAGTGAATTGAGCACACTTCTTGTAGTGGGGAAGTTTGTTTGGCATTAAGAAAATCAACAATAAATAATAACAAAGACAATGGAAATCTCAGAGGCTGCAAATCCAAAGGAAGAGATGTGTCTGTGTTGTTGTTCCCCTTTTTTCACCCCCACTGAATTATGATAGAGTACTGTCCATCCCATGTCCAGGGCATGCCTTAAATTTCTGAATTAGATCAAGCCAAGTTTTCAAACTGTCTTATACTACAGATAATGCAGCATATCTGAGTTGAATATAAGGCATCCATTTTGCTTGGTGAACTCTAAAGCCTGGTCTTGCATCACAGGAGCTCTACTGTCAAGGACTCTGAATATACATACGTGTATATTTATGGATGAAGTGCTACACTTTTTTCATACTAACATGTTCACTGAGGTGTTTCAGTCTCTGTTAGTGTAGTTTGAAAGGAAAATTTCAAAGAGAGAAGGTGGACTGTACTGTAATTTAACAAAAGTCACATCATGCCTATTAATATTGGGACGTAAAGTTTGTTTTCACATATATGACTGTTTTGGCCACATTGTAATGACTTTAATATTTTATGGAGCTATTTACATACCACACATACAAGCAGTTTTTGTTTGGTTGGGTTTTTTCACTCAGGGATAACCATCTCTTAGAGTTCAGTGTAAGGAAATATGCCCCTGCAAGGGACTACACTGCATGTGCAGTGGTAGCAAACACTTCAGCACCTTCTACTGCTCAGCACTGCTTTGCCTAACTTTGACTGCCTGAGGATGGATACAAAGAGGGAAAAGCCATTCTGCTGTTCTGGGTCAGAAAGGGGAAAAAAGATCAGAAAGGCACAGTGCTCTGTCTTGTTTGCAGAGTGTGCAGATCTGCTTGACCACAGTCCCTTTCTGTATAAATGTTCTGCTGCTACAGGAGACTCTCCTCAGGTGCTGAGAAAGCCCAGCAGAGGTGGGGAATTTAAAAGGAAGTCAATCTCTTTGGTCTTCACATCAGTGAATACAAGAGAGTGAGATCTGTTCCTGCCTAGGAGGAGTAACCATATTAGACATAAAGACTGTTTTGTGCATGATTTCAAAAGGTGCAGGACAAAAGCAGAGTAGCAGGCCCTTAATTCCTCTGCTCATTACTAGGTAGGTCTTTATGAGCTAGTCGTCTGGGCATGTTCACCCCTACATCCTCTGGAGCACTCTGGAGTATGAACCTACCATAAAAACCCACTCACAGATCAGTTACTGCTCTCAACTCCCCTCATGTCTGTGCACAGAAGTCTGGGAACACAGGTTCCTAAACACAAAAGCTGAAACAAAGTTAAGGCGGAAGGCAAAATGCAACAGCTGCTGTAAGGCTCTGCAATTTGGCAAGCCACTGACTACATATATAACATTTAAATATTTAATTGATTTTCTAATAAATATCTATGGTGAAACTGTGATTTCCTTCTGGGGGTAGCTTTCTACAAGCTAATGTCTGATAAGTAATCAGCTTTACCAGATCAAATTCTACACACCATTTTGTTTTTTAACACTTTGTTTAATTATAAACAGTCTTATATTGAGTCTGGTTATGCCGTTGCTTTTATGGATCATCAGCAAGACTATGAAAATATTATATGAGTAATTGCTGTATATTTTGACTGAAAGCTACTTTTGTGTTCTCTGTTCACTCCTATTTGATCAGATAGCCAGATTACATTGAATGCCTTATTTGTTTAAGATTATTTATTAAAAAAATCTCACTAACTTGATTATTCAGATTTGGCAAGGCTATTCTCTAAAGAACCTATTACTCATTCTGTGCCCACTTGTGAACACACAAATTGTAGTTGCAAGCACACTGAACCGGATCAAGTTATGAAGATCATATTACACATGCCTACCCTAATTCCTAGAACAGAACAAAGGCCTTTAGGAAGGTGAATGGAGTTTCAATTCACCACCACATCTTGTCCCACTTCAGTTTGGGCAGGACAAACTAATTTGGTTCTGTGATTTCCTGGAACAGTCAGAACCATATTTGGAGCTGTAAAAATAATTTGCTGTGATCTGATTACTGTGTGATATAAAGTGTATTATAATAAAAAAGTACAAGTGACCCTGAGTTGAGCTTATTTGGTTAGAGCATGGTGCTAATAACACCAAAGTTATGGGTTTGATCCCTGTACAGGCCATTAACTTAAGAGTTGATCTTGATGAGCCTTGTGGGTCTCTCCCAACTCAGAATATTCTGGGATTCTGCGAGTATATCACCCCACCTTCCTTTTGCCCATAAGGACACCAGCTGGCTGAAAGGCTGACATCCTATTATGATACGGACCTTGACTCATTGTATTTCATGCACAAACAATAGCGAAACTGTCAATAGTGGAATAATACACATTACTAATTAGCGAAATTAGAAGTACTGTCTGCATTTAAACAATTGTACAATCTCCATGCTGCTGTTTGTGCTAACCAGATCTGCTTACAACAAATAATTGACTTAAAGAAAGCCATTGTGAACTTCCAGATTAGTATTCAGTGTGTGCCAAAAAATTGACTGATACATTTTGAGTGGCAGAAAAAGGAATTCACTACTGGATCTTGCTAAAAATGTGACATTTAAAAGAACACTTTTTTAAAAAGTTTGAAATAAATGGATTTTGTTCATTATCAAAATAATAATTTTTAAAAAGTCTTTTTATTTTGATTGGAAATATCAGACAAAACGTATTAGGCTGTCATTCTGGAAATTATGCAAGAAAAGCACTTGTCACAATATTTCTGTCCTGTTTACAGACCTGTCTCAAAACCCACTTCTGAATGCTGTGGGCTACAGCTGTATTTCTATGGATGAAACAGTGCCCGGGACCATTCTTTGACAGAATTATTTCACAGTTTTTCAGTTGAAAGTAAGTTGAGGGTTGTGTTGCAGTCCTCAAAATCTCACAATGAGATTTTCATATCATGAAACTGAGAAAACAACACTCACTTTCAGAACTGTGGAAAGCGATGGGAAGGCATGCAGAAGCACTGATGGGGTAGGAAGTCTGCTGGGATTCCCCTGGAGGGCATCGTGACAGGACTGCACGGTGAATGGACCAAAACCTCAGCCTTGTCCATATTGCTCTTTAGAAGTAGCACGTGGCAAGTGTTACTCTATTACCTTGCCCAGGGATTTTTGCAAGGAATGCTAGGGGCATATATGATATAAATCACACCGATCAGCATGCTAGGAACTAATCAGGCTCCCATACCTGAATTTACTTTCTGGCTTTGATTTATTTGTACAAATAGCCTCACAAAACCTTCTTTAAGCACTTAAGAAAAATGCATCTTTCTTTATTCTTATTAGAGTATATTTCTGTATAGATAAGTATATTTCTGTTTATTTTACATATGCATGCAATTTAAAAGTTATTTAGGGCAAGTGCAAATATTTTCCCTGTTAAATCTAAAATAGTATATTGTCTAATAATAAAAACTCTAAAAAGAGAGATGTATTTCAGAACAGATTGAGGAATAGCCTACCCTTGCAGACAGATTATTTCATTTGCCTGTCTGGTACCTGTTGAAAGCAAAGAGGTTTAGAGGGTTGCTGTCAACTAAAGTGAGATTCAAAGTAATGCTGCTATAAGGTGTCATTCTTGTATAATTGTATTTCTGTGAGAGTTGATAGAAGATTTTACTTAGCTCATGTTTCTTTTCTTTGGAAAAGGAAAAAAAAGCCTAATAAAAACATTGGAATTAGTATAGGAAACCACATTATTATGTGGCATCTGTGGTAAGAGATGAGGTATTGTTTAGTAAGAATTAGAATGCAGAACTAACTCTTCTTTGCAATCATCCACTGTTTAATTCTTTTAATCCTTTTTAATTGGTACTGGATTTTGAGTTCCTTTAGAATTGGTTTTCTTCTGGTTTTTTTTTGTTTTCTATTTTTGAATCAAGAAGAATCTCTTTCTTCTCTTTATATGTAAAGAGACAAAGCTATTTTCATGAAGTCTGTTGTTAGTTTCTAGGCTGGGAGGAATCAGGAGGCGAGACATTTGAATTTACTGCTTATATTACAGCATTTACCTCTGTGCAGAATTCAGAATTAATTCCTAGGGGAAAAAAAGAGAGTAAGCAGCTGTAATAAAACATTTGAAGGGTTCAATGCTGCACAAAATTAGTAAGACTTACTATGAAGAAAGCTCTATTTTAGTGTGTAGTTCTCTGAGAAAATGGGGAAAATTACTTTCATTAGTAATTTTTTTTTCTTTTACAGAAATAATTGGTTTAGTATCTGTGGTAGTGCAGTTGTTTATTTTCCACACTGCATAGCGTTATATTTACCAGTCTAGTTCTTTCATTGCAGACCTTTGTTGTATCTGTTCTACACCTTTATTTCCGGTAACAACAGTACTAGTAGGGTGACAGTTCCTCATTTTGAGGAAATAGCTCGACCTAGTGATGAGAAAGGGCTGCTACAGCCATATGTTTTAGAATAGTTTCTGTCTTTATAAACCAAAGACTACCTAACTTTCTGTAAAAAACCCCAATAATTCTCATGCAGTGTTCAATAACTGTTATTATTCTCCCTCTATTGTTCTTAATTGTATTTGGGAGAGCATTATGTGCCTTTTTAGCACTTTTTACCAAATACTTTTTATGTCTTATAGACACAAATCACAAAATTAAATGCAGTGCATTAAAAGACTAAAGCAGCACAACTGAGGGTGTCAAAATAACTTTATTAGAATTATGCCCATTTATTCCAGCTGAAAAAATACATTCTAGTGTATTTTAAAACTCTATTATATATTTCAAGCATGAATTTAGCTGTTACAGCTTTATACCAACTAACTGTGGCTCTTACAGAAGAATTTAGCTGTATTCTAGGTGAAAAGAAATCTTGTTTGTATTAAACAAAACATCTACTGAACAGGGAAAAAAATCTCAAAATGGGCTAATTACAATGTAAAACTGAACTGACGGTTGTAGTATTGACTACAGGAGTTACTTTAAATGCTAATTCAGTGGACACCTAATCTTTACTACTGTATGAAAAAGAACCAGAATTTAAATTAGTTCTACCATTATGGTTCTAAAAATTCCAGAGAATTATACTATTTTATGTTGCAGAGACAACAGCAGCCAGCTAATTTTTCTGCAAGTGGTTAAAAACTTATATGTATAGTGCTTTGGTTTTGTGGTTTCTTTTCCTCTCCCCCTCCTCAGGAACTGAATAAATTACACTGGATTCCTTCTCATTAGCCAAGACCACTATTGAGTTAAAGTCAGCAATGTTTCATTCCTCTGTGGTCGTGGGCCCACTGACAATAGAGCCATTGGTATGCCATATGCCATGTTTGCCATGCGCACTGTATGCCCAACCACTCTTTCAACAACCCTTTCTTGTCTGTGCTAAGAAACATGGGGGATAATGGAAGGGCTGGGATGTTATGAAAAGGATGTGGCCACAGAGAAAAATGCTTAGTCTTTTGTGCAGGCAGTAACAAATCACCTTACTTTTTGTTCTCTCTTGCTGCTGCACTAAACATGCCTTCCTAGTACTTCACTGAAGTCCTGAATGCCCAGGCTCTAGAAAAGATTTTCTTCTAACACTTCAGTAGTGCTGTGACCTTTAACTCCAGGGTCTGAGCAAGTTTTATTTGTTTTGAAGCTTAACATAATTAAGCAGAAAGGAAAGAAAAAGGATTAAATAAGTGACAGTATAGCAATAGGAACTCCCAGTGGGAGAGACAACTACTTTTTGTACTATGAGAGAAAAGATTTTGTCTGGAGGAGAGACAAGTAGACTGCATGTCTTTCAAATGTCTTCAAAGGGAAGAGAAAAGAACAGAGAAGAAAAAGAAGGAAAAATAAATATATTCAAAACTATAGGAATAAACAGCTCTGTTAGGTTGGTAAGTTATTTAAAAGCTGCAAGCTCACTGGCATGTGATATATTCCCACTGGCTAAAAGGCAGACAAGTGCTACAATTGGGAGCCAACCTCACTTCAAGCTATGGATCTTCAAACAGCTTTTGAATTTGACAGTTTCTCTTTTTTTTTCTTTTTCTCCACTCAGATACAAGACTATAAGTATGGTTCTGCCTGAGATTTTGAGTGCAAGCACTCAAATTTTAGGAGCACATAGTGTTACTAGCCTCGTGGGGAAGGAAAACCAATATAGGGAATGGCCTTTGCTCTCTGCATATGCATGTCCTTGACATACAAACACATTTCAGTGTCAGAAGTGTTACTAGAACACCTGGCACTACACCTATTGCCTGGTTAATGTACACGTATCCAAGAAGCCTTTATTATTGCAAGATAGCCAGGGTATGAGATACATTATTTACATCAACCCACAAGACTGGGCAGAAAGAACTGATAGCCTTTCCTTATGTGTGCCCACCACCAATCTGTCCCAGTGTATAATGGGCTGCCAATGCCACCATGGTATATGGATGTTTCTGTGTGGCTCCATTAGGAGAAAAAATCCTCTGCTTTCAAGCTCAGTCCCTGTCACGGAAAATAGACCAGGCTCCTTTCAGAAAGAGCATTTGCCACTTCATTTTCTGTTATTGCTACAATGATGGACCATGTAGCGATGTCTGTCTAAAGTCACTCTTTCCTGATGTACACCAAGTCCCTGCACCAAGAATGGCCTTAGCTTCTTATTACAGCACATTCAGGAAGAGATGTAAATACACAAAATAAAGTACAGAGACTTCAACACCAAAGTAAACTATAGATACTGACAAACACACACCAATAGTAGCATATGCCATTCAGTTGTGCCTATGACAATGTGTGGCAAAGCACTGTGTAGCAAATAGATCAAAGAAGAAACCAAACTGAAAAATAC
Source organism: Sakesphorus luctuosus (assembly GCA_013396695.1). Classification (NCBI taxonomy): domain Eukaryota; kingdom Metazoa; phylum Chordata; class Aves; order Passeriformes; family Thamnophilidae; genus Sakesphorus; species Sakesphorus luctuosus. The sequence goes on along the minus strand of VWZD01001639.1, from coordinate 1,743,801 downwards.
AGGATTCTTGGTGACCGTTGCCCAGCTCACATGATAAATACTCAGTCACTGAGACTTGAGATAAGTATAGTTTGAGGCACCTGGAAACTTGGAACTGCCTATTCCCACAACTCCATTACTTAGGGTAGTTAGGGTTGGAGAAGGAAAAGGCAAGTCTTGCTATTGCAATTCAGGATATGTTCAAGGCCATATGGAAAGTCTCTGGTCCAAGTAGTTGATCTAAGCGAAAAATGGATTCTGGATGCAAAGGGAGTCCTGAGATTTCAGACCTTCTCCTTCCCCCAGCCAAAATCTTCAATTTTTCAAAAATATCTTTATTATCCCTCAAATTGTTGGAGATGAAGCATCTTAAACAGTCCTTAACTATGTAGATGGCCTGGTAGGGTGCAGAATGCTTGTGTTCCACTGCTACTCACTAGTAATTTTTGTGCAAAGAGTTGGTGCAAGGCTGAGCTGAGGCACGCCAATAGAATTTCTGATGTTTTACAGTCCTGCCCATCATAGTGACCTGGCCCATGAATCCACTTGTGATAACCTTCACCATCAATAAAAGGTGTTCAATTCCTGCCTGAGAAACTGCAGAGAATGTGTGTTAAATGCTGACAAAAAAAGGGAAAGTCTTTCTCTAATATTTGAGTCTGGCCATCTTTTTCTAATTCAGATCTTGTTTTCTTGCACAGTTCCAGTGAGAGCAAGGGATGAGAACAGAGTGCTTGGAGAGCCACCATCACAGTAACAGCTGAAATGTGTTCTCTCAGGCAAAAAGCCAGAAATGAGTGTTACCATCAGGGGGCCACTCCCTGTTGGTCATCATCGGGAAAGCAAAAGACTTTCATGTATGTCTCTCTTATTCACAGTCTCTGACTCCTCTACTTTTCCCTCAGTTCTATCTCCTCTCCAAACAGATTTCATCAATCTCACAGAACTCATGCAATTCTAGTCTTCTAGGCGTACTGGTGGCACCAAAGCCAATGGATGAAGCAAAGGTGTTCCTATTTACTGGGAAAAAACACATGAGGAGCATAGACTTTATTAATGAGCAGTGTTCAACTGAGAGCTGAGCTGACCGTGACCAGCTCAGTGTAACAGTCACGTGACTGCACCAGTTCATTCCACATTGTACTCATTTACCTGTTAACGTCAACCTTTCATTTACTCATTTACCTGTTGCCTGCGGAGAAACCTCTTAGCTTTTTGTTTCAGCTGATTAGAAACAAAATTAATGCAAGCACTTTCTAACTAATTAATCAGGAACTTTCGAACTGTGTTTTTTCAGCCATTCTTAAATGGTTTTAGTCTGTGGGTGGACAGGTGGTTATTCTCAGGTACTAAACAGATGACATCACAAAATGGAAAGTCTCCTAGCTACTAATGGCACCCAGTGTTTACATTCAAACCTGTTCTCTCCTCCCAGCTAGCAATAATTTAAGTTATTATCAACAAAAATGGAGCCAAAAATCAGTTTTAAAGAGTAGAGTGGAGAAGACAATGCTTTGGAGAAACTATTACACATGGTAATGTCTGCAGGAATAAGAAAACCGAGAGGGAAGATGTGACTTCAAAAGAACAGAGGTGTGAGACTGGGGTGTAATTACATCTAGTGCTGTCTGCAGATAAGCTGGAAGAAAAGATTGCATATTGAAGAATGACACAATGTAAACAGACTGTAATGGGCTACTTGGCAATAGTAGAGAAAAGGCCAGAAAAGGCCAGGGACATATAGGTTATTACTTGCACTGTTGTAACTACCAAACAGTAACATTGCCAGTGTTTAAAAACAGATCATACATAGTATTTCAGCCATTAGTCCCATATATAACAACATCAACACCATTAAAATAGGGGATTTAACATGTAAGACATAGCTATCCCCAGTTTTTAGAAGTGGTAGTAAAGAGGAGGATAAATATGTGGCTGTTACCCAGTGCACCTTAAAGATGCAGACATTAATAAGGACTTGGGAGGTTTTGCTCTTCTCTGGCTGTGCCTGCCCAGCCTTACCATGCCACTTTCTGCAAGTTGCTTCTCACCATCCCTGCTTCAGTTTCTCCATGAAAAGATCCTTATTTTAGCAAATGGTTTGTGACTTACCATCATAAAGCACTGTATGAGGTCTAGTTATGAACTAGAAATTGCTCATCAAATGAAAATGCCCAGGCAACAGCATAAGCCTAATCTGACCCATCCAAAAATGTGCAGAGAAAAGAAGTAAAGATGTAAAGAAAAGCAATTTACAGAAGTCTCTGGCAAACAAACAAACCCCCAAAACAACCTAGGCTAATACAAGGTTTATTTAGTATTTCTTGTAGCTTTTCAAAATGCAGAGTTACATCTAGATCTCTGGGGTAAAAAAAAAAGAAAACAACCAAAAACACAAGGTGATCCCCAGTATAACCATTACTCTTCTGTGAGCAGTGACTCCATGTGCCTTTGCACACACTTTTACCCTGCTCTTCCAGGCAGTGCATAGCTCTGAGAACTGCGTACATTGCATGTACAGGCTGCCCAAGGCCTTGCCTCTGCCAAGGCCAGTCCTGTGTTCAGGTGAGGCTGTGCTGAACAGAAACACACTATATCTATTCCTGATCAACACTGGTGTCTACTTTTCATGCATAGGACACTTCAACACATTTTTCTTTCTAAAGCTTAAAAGTATTCTTTTAATGGCTTCTTAAAGGTCTATTTAAAATTCTACAGACAGACTTACTGCTGACAGTCTGCATGACCTGAAGAACTTTATGCACAGCACTGCAGTTTTACAGTAAGTCCACTAAAACTAGCTATGAAAGCATATTGCATGCAAGCTACTAATGGCTCTCTTGAAGAATGCATGGAGAATCAGGGTTTGTTCAGAGTTTAATTTCATTTCCTTTAGCATTTACAAAGGCAAACAGGCAAAACTGTCCAAAAACAAAGCTCAGGTAAGCACCAAAATCCTGTTTTACCCGTTGTGTCTATGATTCAGAATCAAGTTTTGCACAGCAAAATCATGTCCTCAGGAAACACTTCCAGAGGTGTGAGCTTCGAAAGCGCTCTCTCTCCCAAACTGAATAAAGGCAATGCAAGTGTCTGAGCTCTTAGCACTGGACACCACACAAGCCACACAAGGCTCGGGGCACAGCTGCAGGGACAGGATTTCTGATGGCTGCACGTCGCCCTCATGAGCCCAGCAATGCCTGCTGGTGCACGCTTTCCTTCACAGCGCTCCGGTGAAGGTGCCAGAGCCAGGAATGCTCGGCCTGCGAGCTCCTGCCCTGGCTCAGGGCAGCCCGAGCCGAGGCCGCCGAGGGCCGCGGTGCGGATGCGATACAGCTGGGGATGCGGATATGGATACAGCTGCAGGTGCTTCCCCCCGCCTCACTGGCCCTGCGGGCATGGCGAGGGCGGAAGGGCAGGGCGGCGAGACACATGATGAAACTTCGCGCCGTGTTTCAACAGCAGCTGGCGGCGGGGGAGGAGCCGGCGGGAGCCGCCTCTTCCATCCCCCGGCGCGGCGCGGGCGNGGCCCGGCCGTGCCCGGGGAGCCCGCGGGAAGCGGCCGTGAGCCGAGGGATCTGCCCCGGCTACCCGCCGTCGCCCGGAGACCGTGTGTTCCCAGGAAGACGCTCCAGCTGGTGGGAGAGCCCAGCTCCATGTGCTGAGGTCCGCAGCGCCATCACTTTTCCAGATGGGAAGGGTGTGGAAGGAGCAGCGTTGCAATGCCGTGCTCGCATTGGCACGCCTTTTGCAGCCCCAGTGTCCCTGGAGCTTTAGGCTTTGTGGCTCCCTGAACCCTGGCCCTAATGGCCACTCCAGAAGCATCCCTTGATCTGGAGGTGCCCAGGTTCAGCCCACCGCTGCTGACAGGGCTAAAGGTTCAGAAAGCTATAAGAGCAGTGTGTGTCGCCGGGGCTGCAGGAGGCATTGCCGGGGCGTGCCAGAGCGTGCCAGAGCACCGAAACAGCATCGCTCCCTCCACACCTTTCACAGCTGGGCCTGCCGCGCTGCTGGGAAACTCCAGTCTAAACCCATTCTCTTTTGGCTGGAAGCCAATCCCCCTTGTCTTGTCACTATAGATCTTGCTAAAGAGCCTCCCTCAATCTTTGTTATAAACCCCTGAAAGGACTATTAATGTTTCTGCTTCTGTTACTTCAAGAGGTCATACTGCCATGCCCAGTAATAATTTGTTCTATTTGTGCTCTCTGAAAAAATAATCATAGGCAACATTGCTGTATCTAAAGGTAAAACTTAAGCCTAATTTGTTGCTGTCCAAAGTTTGCTTTATCTTACTCTGGGCAAACCAGGTTTTAATTAATGTTAGTAAAGTCTGCTATTCTCTTGAAATTCGTCTTGGCAGTAAAGTGATTAATAGCCTACATTTGTTATCTGTGTTTTCCGGGTGTGTGGTGGGGTGACCTAGGCTGGATGCCAGATGCTTACCAAGCCACTCTGTCACTTCCCTCTTCAGTAGGATGGGGTGGGGAACAAAATATGATGGAAAAAACCCAACACAACCTCATGGATCAAGATAAATACAGTTTACTAGAGCAAACGTCAAGATCATGCACAAGCAGAAATAAAAACCCAAATATTTTATTCTTGCCTTCCCATCAGCTGGCAACATCTGGGCACTTCCTGGGAAGCAAGGCTGCAGCACACCTAGTGGTTGCTCTAGAAGGCAAATGTCATAAATCGTGAATGCTCCCCTTCCTTCTCCTTTCCCTTAGATTTTTTTATCTGAGCACACGTCATATGGAAAGGAATAACCCTTTGGAGACTTTGTGTCAGCTGTCCTGGCTATGTTGCCTGGCTATGATCCCAAAATCTTGCCTGCCCTCAGCCTTCTGATGAGGGGGAATGTTGGAGAGTGCTGATGCTGTGGGAGTAGAGCTCAGCAGTAGCCAAAACCCTGGTGTGATACCAACACCTCTCTAGCTACCAGTACAAAACACAGCACTATGAGGGCTGCTGAGCGGAAAATGAGCTCTCCCTCAGCCAGACCCAATAGAACGTGTCAGTACTTGCTTATAATGTTCATGTCTTTATTGAACAGGTTCTCCACTTGCAGGTAGAACAACAGCTTCATAATGTGCGGGATCTGGGCGCTGTTTGGGAGCGATGAGTGCCTTTCTGTCCAGTGTCTAAGTGCCATGAAGATAGCACACCGAGGTCCTGATGCATTTCGCTTTGAGAACGTCAATGGATTCACCAACTGTTGTTTTGGTTTCCACCGCCTTGCAGTTGTTGATCAGTTATATGGTATGCAGCCTATCCGAGTAAAGAAATTCCCATATCTGTGGCTGTGTTACAATGGAGAAATCTACAATTTCAAACAGGTAAGTGTTGTATGCATGATGTGTCTTTTTTTAGTTTTCTTTATTTAAAAATCAGTGGCTATTCAGAAAATCTTTAAAGCAAGGTAGACTAGAATATCAGAAAAAGAATTAAAGTTAGCAAAAGGCTAATGATAAGCTGTGAATCTGGTGGCTTAGTTAGTAACATACTTAGTCTTCAATACTGAAAAATCACTTTTTAATTGACAGAAAGGGAAATAAGTATTTGTATCTTCAATTTTGATCAGTTTTAAATATAGTGCATTCTTCATTATCTTTAGGTAGGGGAATTCCAAACCTTTCTCTTCCTTTCATAGTGCAAATGCATTTAGACTGTCTCAATCTTCGGTTATTTTGCATTGCAATCCTCCAAGTTGTTTGGTATTGTGTTTTTATTATTGCATATCAATCTATCTGGCTTATATCAGTTAAAATATATTGGTGTATAGTATGCATGCTTGTATATTTATGAAGCAATAAGCATTAAGGGGATATCTCCAGTATGCCACCAAAGTCCTTAGGTGTTTGCAGCAGAGGACAGATTCTTTGTGCAGTTTTTGAGTGCCACCAAAGTAAGACTCTTAGGCACAAAACAAGTAGCAACTCTACTTACTTCCTAAAGTGTCTGAATGTCCCTTATGGGCTAAACATTATCAGCACACCTCAGACCTTGTGCTGAGATGTCCATACTGCCTGTGTTACTTGGGAAGATAGTTCAGATCATCCAAATTTGATGTATAAAGCAGCTTAAATTGTGTCTGATTCTGAATCATGCTGAATGAATGTGTACAATGTATCACATACTGAGTGCTAGTATCAGAAATGTATGAATAATCTGAGATGTCATAGTATTTCTAACATCACCTTTTTAAAGTCAGGGTCAGGCTGCTGTTACTCATGTCAGTGACATCAATAGTGTCATTGGGAATTTGACTGAATAGGCAGGAGATTTTATCTTTTTTCCCAGTCTTAAAGTATCTGGCTGTTTGAAAGGTGGGATACACTTTGGCCTGCAGTACACGTGAAATTTATTGTACCAATAGCCTGTAACAGTTGCAGTGTTTAGCATTGCATTTTTTCTGCTGTTGAAAGCAGTAAAAATTATTCTCAATTATGTGACACACAATTTGAAATGGACTTTAATTATGCAAAACTTGCATTACCATCTCCAGGAATTTGTTTGATCATTGTCACTACATCATGTACCCTCTTTCTTTATAATGAGATTTTTCTTTCAAGCTTGTGACTGAAACCTACCTAGGAAAGAATCATTGGTGAAACAGGTGTCTTGTTTAGGGCAATGACTTAGTTGTTTTAATATTGATTCAATTTGCCCTAAGACTGACCCATAAATAACAATTAAAACCAAAGAACTTCAGTTTAAATGCGAGAGTATTTATTTTGTGGGGTTTCTTGTTAGTGTTTTATTGAAACCCTCTATTTCTCTCTGTCTTGTACTTACTGGAAGGACATTAAGAGTAGTACCACAAGAACATGAAGAATATCTGGACTGACTTAAGTCTGACAGCTAATTTCTTCTTCCCCCACTCTGTCTGCACAGGCAGAGTGAAAAGGCTGGTTCAAGGAATGGAGGAAGATTAGGCAGAAGGAGATTCTCTGTGCGTAAAAAACCACTGAGGAATTGCAGTGACTGCATAACTAAAGGTTTTTTCCAAAGCACTTTACCCTGCAGAGATGTTGCAAGTGTTTGTGTATTTTGATTTGTTTTTTTCCATGGGTGCAGGGGCACAGCTGGTCCATCACGGTCTGCACCACAGGCTGCAGGGGAACCTCAGCTTCAATGCCAGCAGAACCTCCTCCTTCTACACTGCCCTTGGTGTCTGCAGCTGTTCCTCTCATATTCTCACTGTCTGCAATTTCATCTGCAAAATAGCTTTTGTTTTTATTTCTTAAATATGTTATCACAGAAGCATTACCATCATTCCTGACTGGCTTGGCCTTGGCCAGTGGTGTGTCATCCTGGGGCTGACTGTCATTGATTCTGCCATACATGGGGAAAGCTTCTGGCAGCTTCTTATAGAAGCTGCCCCCTGTAGCCCTCCTGCTACCTGGCCATGCAAACCCAATACAACTTTGAGTACTAAAGTATAATTTCCTTTTTTGGTGGAAATATTTATATAACTTTTAAAACATGATTTTACACAAAAGAATTATTTTCTTACTAAACAATTACATTAATGGTGTTGCTGTTTGTTACTAAGCAGGCAATGTTTGCAAATGCTTATTCATGTTTTTCTGTATATTTTTACTAGCTGCAGAAGCAGTTTGGATTTGAATATCAAACGTTAGTGGATGGTGAAGTTATCCTTCATCTTTACAACAGAGGAGGAATTGAACAAACAGCGTCCATGCTGGATGGCGTATTTGCTTTTATCCTTCTGGACACTGCAAACAGAAAAGTGTTTCTGGCGAGAGATACCTATGGAGTCAGACCACTGTTCAAGATGCTGACTGATGATGGATTTTTGGGTGTCTGTTCTGAGGCAAAAGGTAAAACTAGTTATGTTTAGTGCCTAAATAATCTTAGGTATTGCTGTTGAGACAAACTTCTTTGTCAGGCTTTTCTTCTAAGTGTGAGGACAAAATGAACTGTAAGTTCACTAATATAGGAACTATATTTAGTAGTATAAGAATGACACACCATTAAAATAAAAACCTCCAACATGTTTAATTGTCCTTAATATCTCTAAAATAACTTGCTTATTTAATTTTAGAATTGTGTGGTCTGGAGACATAGCAGTATTGAAATCAAGATTTTTTTATCTTACTCCAAAGTTAAATGCAGCCTCTAAAGTGGGACTAGATCTATACTACAATAAATTAGCCTTTGTTCTTGGTGTTCTATAATGAACTGGAAAATAGTGCCACAGGAACTGCTAATCTGTATAAGCCATGAATTTTGAAACCCTACTGAAATTTCCTGCAGCATTGGCTAATTTTCCAGTATCACTTATTTTATTTGATCACAATTTTTTCCTTTGACATAACACATCCATTGCTCTTTTTTTAAAAGTAATTATCTCTAATCTTGGCACTTTCATAAGCAAATCCAAACAGTGTCAAAAGGGAGTGTTGCCTAAAATGCACTTTGGCTAAAATGTACCTTCACAGAATCACAGACTATTCCGAGTTGGAAGGGACCCACAAGGATCATGGAGTCCAACTCTTAAGTCAATGGCCCCCACAGGGGATTGAATCCATGACCTTGGCATTATTACAACCAAGTTTCTCCCATTTAGTGTGTATCTATTTTATTATCAGACTCCAATGCAGGTGACTCCTCTATTGTATTGTGTACTGTCTTTGCTTCTTGTGAAGGAAGAAGGGAACGGAAGATTTTGGAGACTGTGTCCTATACCCATCATAGTGAATTACCAGTCCCTCTCTAACAGCAATTCAGTATCTCTTTTGAGGACTTCCTCAAGGGGCATCCAGGTGACCAGCAGGTGCTAAACATCCTCTTTCACAAGAGGAATGGAAATGAGGTTTGATTCTTGGCATTCAGTAGCAGTGGAGTAGATGAGTCTGAAACAATTGAGTTAAGAAATCACTAAATCAATGTCAATTAAGCAATCACTTCAGTGATGTTTTATTTCAACCCCCTTGTTACCTTGACTACACTTAATTTTAAACACAAACCAGTTAGTAATTGTCATTTGAATTCTCATAAGCATATTAGACCTTGAACTGGACGTCATGTAGTTTGTTAGAAAAGTAAGCTTAATCCTCATGGGGATAAATTGCTACTTGCCAATGAGTAAAACTTGCTGGTTTGCTTTCTCTGCTGTCTGCCTCAGCTTGAGATGGCTCAGATCTATGTGTGCATCCACCCAGAAGCAGAGACATTCTGTAAAGCATATTTTTAATACCAGATTTAGGATCTGGAGAAAATATTTGTATATAGTTTTAGTACAGAGGCTATTCAGTGAAGTATAATTTAACCAACCTAGGCCAAAAACTCTGACATTTTTCTTTTTTTCCTATTTTATGTGTAGGACTTATCAACTTAAAGCATTCAACATCCTTATGTTCTAAAGTGGAACCATTTCTGCCAGGTCATTACGAAGTGTTGGATTTAAAGCCCTCTGGCAAGGTTGCATCAGTGGAATTAGTAAAATTTCATAGCTGTAAAGATGAACCACTCCATGTTGCGTGTGATACAGTAGAAGCTCTGCCTTCAGGTAATACAGCAAAGATTTTGCTATTTATTCTGATTTAAAAGTGAAAAAAATCATAATCTTTGAGTATAAATTTTGCCTTGATTGGTTTAAAAAAGTGCCATATAAGAAAAAAAGCAACTTGGAAGAACCTTTAAAATGTAGGGACTCTGGAGTTGTGCTTGTAGGCAGTCATGTGCAAAGATGGACTTGAATGCCCTCGTTATCAAAGGAGAGTCACATAAGTATCTTTGTTTCCTTATTAGCATAATCATCACAGTCTAAGTAACACTGTTTAGACTTTTTTCCTCTTCTTTTTTCTTTTCTGAGCAGGCTTTGACCTTGAAACGGTGAAAAGCAACATCCGTATTCTATTTGAAAATGCTGTTAGAAAGCGTTTGATGGCTCATAGAAGAATTGGTTGTCTCCTGTCAGGTAAGTAACAGGAACCACAATGATTCTGTATCTTCCTGCTCTTTTGCCCATCCTCTGCTAATTAGAGGAAAGTATATTGGCTGTTCTGCTGTGATGTACCAGAAGTGATCTGAATCTTCATTTGCTTTTTATCTTCATTTGCTTTTTAGAGCAAGCAACAGAGAACTTGTTAGTTTGGGATAAAGTTTTCCAGTTGAGAAGTATCTTGAAAGTCTTATGCTTTTAAAGTTTACTCTGGACTGAGATCTTGGCTTGTTGAGACACTGACCATTTTTAAATAAGAGGAAGTAAATACATTCTTATTATATATATGTGAGATTTATGCTTAGATTGGTATCTAAAAGATAAATGTAATTATTACATTCACTTTGCACAGATGGAGCCTAGAAAAAAGCCCTGGCATGCTTCAGATAGCAGGAGGAATTGAAATTCTTACTTGCCACCTTTGCTGTATTCTCCATGCTAAACCCCCCTGATTTTGCCAAATTACAGGAGACCATGTAGACCAACATTATTTGCTACACTCTTTTGCAGATGAGGTAATAGCTTGTGGTACAGGAAGTTGTTCACTGACTTAGCTGATCACTGTTGTGATCTGGTGGTTCAGTGTCACAGAAGTACTTTACAGAGGTAAGGCTCTGTACAGAGCCATGGGACTGATACTTTATTTCCTGTGTTTGTCTAGCACTTTGTGCTTGTGGTTAAAGTTCTGATATGCTGTTCATGCATTCACTGAACATCGGTAATTGCACTCATTTGTCATGAACCCTATTAAATGTGCATCTGAATGGAGAGAACTGACCAGGAGATACTGTTGGACCATTTCCTTACTATGGCATCATAAAAAGTAGGAAGGAGGTGAAATAAACAGGAAGATAGGTAGAGTTGGAAGATCCCAATCTCTGTAAAAAGCCCTGTTTAAACGCACAATTTCAGATACTAAATTAGAAGGCAGTCAGCAGCTCCTCAGATGCACATGCCAAAAGGTGTAGTAGCAACACTAAGTGCCTGTGCTGGCAGAATACCAGAGTATCTCAGTGCTTCACAGTTCTGACTATGCTTGGAACATCACGGTTAGAGAATTGCCTCAGGTTTTGATTTTCCTGATTTCTGAATCCTGAGCACTCAGTTTGTTTTGTGTGCTCTCTTTTTCTCAGAGTCTGCATGTAATTTCTACAGGACTTTTTTTTTTTTAACAAGATAGTGTTCCCATAAAGGGGATCAGGGTGGGAATTGATGCTAATGCACTCAGCTGAAAAACTGTGTACAGACTGTAGGAAACAAAGAGAATAGGATTTTAACTCATGCTTTTCAGAACTGCGGGCAAATGAACAGTGTTGTGCTCAGTACTTCAAAGGGGAGCAGCAAGTGGAACTAGTCAAGGATTAGCAGAACTAGTTGACAAGAATAAGAAGAGTACATCTAGGCAGCTTGTGCATCTCTTGTTTGTTTTTTTTTATCTTGTTCTCCAAACTGCTCAAATCCTTTCACTGTCCTCTACCAAGAAGAGGAGGAAAAAAAATTCTTAGTGTAAGGATTCCCCAATCATTCTTTTACTTAATTCTTTTTTATTCAAACAGTAAATGAAAAAAAAATTCCTTAGTGCTGTCAGTAGACTATCAAATGTGTAGGTAAGAGGAGGACAGGGAGCAGTTTTGAAATGGAGAATAAATCCCATTTTAGTAGAGTTGAGAAAGGGCATGTTCTCTAGTGGCACAGTGTGTTCAGTATACTTTCTGTGTATCTTAAGGAAGGATCTCCACTGGTACTTCTGATAACCAAGAGTAGTAACAACTGTTACTGAAGATGTTCCACTAAAGTTGCCTGATTCTCTTGTTAAGCAGAGGTAAATGTGCACTTGTGTGAGAAGGACCTTGTATTCACACAGCTTAAAAATGAAGCCCACTCATAAGATTCCAATATCTAGATTTAGTGTCCTGAAGGAGGAAACAAAACATCATTCAAACACCTAATGAAATAATTTGTTTTGTTGTCAGGGGGCTTAGATTCCAGCTTGGTTGCAGCTGTTCTTCTGAAACTGATGAAAGAAATCAACATCAATTATCCATTACAAACCTTTGCAATTGGAATGGAAAACAGTCCTGATTTACTGGCTGCCAGAAAGGTATCCTGTGTTTCTTTCAGTTCTGAGCTGCTGAATGCTAAACTGTTTATTAATGCTTTTAACTTCATGGTATGGTATTATTAGTAACACTGAATATTCATTTATTGCTAGGATGTAAATCAGTTTGCAGTAAATAATTTAGTACAGCATTTGCTGCTTTGTCTTACAAAAGAGGCAACTGAACCTTACCTGTTTTCTCTTGCAAAAAAGGGTGGAACTTTGCATTTGTCTGAATTCTGCCTCTGGATTTTCAGATAGATCTTCATGCTATGGTTCCTATACTATGGCATTTGTATATATGTTAAATATTGCAAGTTAATCATCACTTTGCTGAATTAAGAGTATTGTACAAACTGTTTGGCACCCAGTGTACCCCTTAAGTATCCAGGCTGTCACGACTTTTGTGCTGTTTTTAGTCTTAAAGGCAAATATCTGGAATATTTAGAGCCTCTACAGAGTCTGTTTTGCTTTGGGTGAGCAGCTGGATGGTCTGTTGCAATCATGATTGAACACTGTAATCAGGGAGACTCTGTTCTGTCTGGTGAATGTACCACTGCAAGTCAGAGGGGCTGCTAAGTAACACCTTTTCTTGCCCTAATGTCATAACTCTCACTGTAGCAGAAGAGAGCTGGTGCTTTTGCTCAATGTGTGTGTTTTAAAACACAATGTATGTTTACAAAATGTTTTAGCTGAAAAGGCATACGTTATTGTGATCTTTTACAAACAGGTGGCAGCACATATAGGCAGTGAACATCATGAAGTAATACTTAATACTGAAGAGGGAATTCAGGCAATAGAGGAGGTTATCTTCTCGTTGGAAACCTATGATATAACAACAATAAGAGCTTCGATTGGTAAGATTTTTTTAATGGCAATCTTTGGTATATATCACCCAAATAAAATTTTATGCAAACCCATGTGGTCATCTGCTAGATCCCTTAGCTGACACAGAATCTGGGACTCCAAGTTCTGCTCCCCAGGTATCTGTGATACCACACTGAGGCAAAAGCAGTTATTACTTTCCAAGTCCCTGACTACACAAAACAACTGTCAAGAATTGTTTCTGAAACTTTGAAACGCAAAACCAAAGTTACACAAAGAAGAAACATTAGATCTGTGGGTCTAGGTTTTCTGCTTTGATAAATAAGAACCATGAAGGAAGGGGGAAAATTTATAAGTTATCTGAGATACTGAATGTTACGGCAGCAAAACAATTAGAATTACCCTTTCCTTGCATAATTTTAATACTAATGTGAATTATTTCTTGTCACACTTTAGTAACACAGGTTCTTATAATGTGTGCTTGAGAAGTGAAGGAAGTCACCAGCAGCTTTCTACAAAGTGTTGCCAGCCTAATCAGAATGAAAATCTCTAATCCAATATGACTCCCACATAATGCAAGCTACATCCCTTTACCCAGTTAATCTTGTGTCATCCTAAAATGTTGTAAAGGGTTACAAAGCCAAATAGTCAACTCACTTTTCAAAACTGAGTTCCTTGTATGGAATTTGGTCCATCAAGATAGGATTTTTGAAATGGGAAATACTGAATGCATTTCTTTAAAGCCAACTTTTTATCTGTAATTTTTTCTTTTTGATCTGTTACTTAGTATAAGAAATAGTGAACTAGATCCTTTTCATTAGATCTGTAATACTTTTGTTATAAAAGCATATTGTTCAGAAAGATGCATTAAGGGGAAGAAATAATTCTGTTTACTAAATAATTCTTTACAAAAAATTCTACATAAGGGCTTTATCCAGTTCAACCCCCAGTGGCAGACACCTAAACAGCAACTTTTGCTGGCAGTTTTGTTCTCCAAGGTTGGAAGGTTTGTTCAGCAATGTGCTTAATTTCAAACTGAGACAAAACAGCTCCTCTGTATGTTCCTATGGGAATCCTCTAGTGTTCCCAGGATCACAAATAGACACATCTTTCTGATATTTTGAGGGCTAAGTGTAAATACACAGTTTAGATGTATTTGCAGCACTTAACATAGATGATGATGGCTTTGAGTATCAACAAGATGCTATTTTACAGCATTTGTTTGCTACAGAAGAAAGTAGTGTAGGAGGCAAACTTCTAAAATGCCAAACTTAAAACCTACTAACTGTATATAGCATCATACATGTAGCTGTACCTTAATATACTTTTTTTTTAAGGTATGTATCTTGTCTCCAAATATATTCGTAAGAAAACAGACAGCGTGGTCATTTTTTCAGGAGAAGGATCGGATGAACTGACACAAGGATATATATATTTTCATAAGGTAAATATATTCACTATATTTTGGCAGAACATCTCTGAGATTTCAAGGTGGGATATTTTAGAGTTGTCCCAATTGTATATTTGCTGAGTATTTTTCCAGAGGTGGCATAAAATCCTAGGGATCTGATCACCTAAAAAGTAACTTTTTAAATCAATTCCTGAGATTGTTAGTTCTTGTATGTAATTTATGCTAGTTCTGAGATCACCCAGTGATCACTCCAACTTAAAAGCAGGACAGCAAACAGTGGTTCCCTCAGTGCAGCTTGTTCCAGCTGTGTCCTCCATGCATGTGTTTGGTTTCAGGCGCCATCTCCTGAGGAAGCTGCAGAAGAGAGCGAGAGGCTTCTGAAGGAGCTCTACCTGTTTGATGTACTTCGTGCGGACAGAACTACTGCAGCACACGGGTAAAACATAGTCTCTTGGATGCTTAGGATTCATGGGACTTAAAACCGTAAGAAGATCTTAAAAGTTCTGCTGCTGTTGTGGAAATTGCAGCAGTTAACTGTTGGATGAATAACTAAGTGATTCAGACTATTGTGACGCAGGATCATTTTATATTCCTGCTGTCTAGGTCTAAGATGGTCATCAGTTTACTGAGTACTAGTAGCAAATGGGGTGCAACCCATATTCTACTTGAGCTCTGTATCTTAATATAACTGAAGACACGACCTACTTTGGCAGAACAGTCATTGCTGATGTTCCAGGTGTGTACATGCACTCAGGGTTCCTGAGCTGAGTGGGAAGCACAGTATATGAGGGCAGGCAAATCTGGTCTTCAGAGCAATCATTAATCACATTTCTGTACTAGACACTGTGAGACAAACTTCCTATTGCTACTGACAACGTTTTCTGAAAGTGAGTTTTGTTGGATGAGCAAATAGAGGAGGAATAAAACTGAATCTAATTGCATGTGCTTATAGTACCTCTCGATTAATTGCATCTGCTTAGAGTAGCCCTTAATTCTTCGAGTAGGAGAAGAAAACTGCTGAGGATTTGTATGCCAAGATGAAATTGAAGTTGTAGCATGAAGGAATTTGAGCAATAGCAAAGCACATTGCAAGATTTAATCTGGTCTGTGACTATAGGGTCCACATATCGGTGACCAGTGCAGAAAATATCTTTTGTTTGTGACTATACTGGTCTTTACACAAACAGTGAATTAGAAATTCCAATGTTCAGAGTTGGGGAGGGAAAACAAAGTTGTATTTGACTTTGGGGTTTTTTGAGGTTTAGTCAAAGAGGAATTTTGAATCATATCATCAGCATGCATATAAAAAACTAAACATACTGAAAAGAGAAAAGTATGTGCATTGAGTTAGGTGCCTGACTGTAATAAAGAGGTAGTAGGATACAATCTGTGTGACAGACACCTTAAAGAATTTCCAAATTGAGTGCTGTAGAAAATAGTATTGTTTTACTGAAAAAATAAATTACTGAAAATGAGAATATTGTTAGGAAGCTGTCTATAGATAAAAAAGATGGTACTTTTGACAAAGCAAACTTACCTGTTGGGAAGCTTGTGTTGTATATTGATCTGCCAAAAAATTACTTGCCCAGCTTTTTATACCTCTCTTATGTTTCTCTTTCCTATATAAAACATGGACAAGGTATAGGAGACCTGCCATTTGCCTCATAATTTGTTTTGTGTTGAAATGTTTACCCACATTTTCAAGGCTGTTTAATATCGTATGCTGGCTGATTTCTTTTGGAGAGTTGCTGTTTCTTAAAGAGAAGCTGGTGGCAGCTTCACAGCACTGCTAGGAAGCAGCTTTGTATTAACAAAGTAAAACTGAATTTAAGGGATTCAATTTATGGAGGAAGGGGAGAGGAATGAAGATGAGAGAGGAAATTATGAAAGTTACCAGAAAAAACTAAACTGTAGGGAAAGACTTGCAGTGCAAATCTTGTCATTATATGGAGAAACTGAGCTTCAGTACTTGATTACTGAATGCTGATGCTTTTTTTGTTGTTTTTTTTTATATAAGGTGGGTGTTACTTGCAGTAGTTGAAGCTTTTTGTCAGAGGACAAATTACAAAGACAAATTACTAGAATGCAGTATAACATCTCCTTTCACCTTCGAAGCTGGGCAACATAATGTCTCTTCAGGAAACACACTGAAAGGGGTTATTTGTACTGAAGTCACTGTTACTGTCATTTTATTTGTTGCCTTCTGTGTGCTTAGGAGCCATGGTATACATAAGAGAATGTACGCAGGAAGACTTCGTATGTATATGTATGCATATATCAGCCACTGGTATAGGAGAGAACTTGTGTGAATGCTGTAGGATAAGCCTTTAATAGTTTAATGGTGTCCATGCAGGCTCCTTTTTGTTGTTCCTCGAAAACACAAATGTAGATTTAAGAAATGACAGGAGAAATCCTTGCTTGGTTCTATGATATGTTTACAAATGCTGATGCAAATCCCAGTGAGTGACTTGTTAGTTCTCTGGGAACAAGAGGATTTTGTTAATGCATTTTTTGCATAGATGTTGCAGTGGTTGTTGCAAATCCTACAGCACTGTAGTCTTTAAATTCAGGCTACAAGAAGCTGCCCAGCATATGATGTCATTAATCATCATGGTCTTTAATCTGCACAAGCCATACACTTAACTTGCCAAATTAGTGAATTAAATGCAGATAGTCATAAATACACAAGTGAATTTTTTTATAAGAACAAGCAGAAAACCTGGTGTTTATATGAAAGACAGGAAAACCTTAACTGTTATGGAATTTGTAAGTAGATGATTTATGAGATTAATTCAGTATCTTTTCTATTTATTCTCCCTGTTTAGCCTTGAACTGAGAGTCCCATTTTTGGATCACCGATTTACTTCTTATTATTTATCTCTACCAGCAGAACTGCGAACTCCAAAGGTAGGTAAAACTCGGGGTAGATCCAAGTGTAAGTGTACAAATTCACTGATACGTGTTTTAAGCATGACCAAATTGCTGAATTCAGTGATTAAGTCCTCAACCCAAAGTCAGGTATGCTCTTAAATATTTTGCTGGGTTGTAGGGATACTTGGAACCCTTTTCTGACCAGACCTTCTGAAAGGAAAGCATTTCATAAGTGTTTAAAGCCAGATCTTCATGCTGCAGTTCCTGAGACTCATAACACTGTTTGTTGTTCTGCAAACAGAATGGAATTGAAAAATACCTTTTAAGATTGTCCTTTGAAGATTCCAATTTACTTCCCAAAGAAATACTATGGAGACCCAAAGAAGCTTTCAGTGATGGTATAGCATCAGTAAAGAAATCCTGGTTTTCTATTCTTCAGGACTATATTGATCAACAGGTACAATACCATTTTTTTTGGTCTTTCTTATTTAGGTGTATTAGATATGTTGCCAAGGGGAGGCAGCTCACATGCTTAGTTGTAAATCTGGCCATACCAGTTAATGTGAAGGAGCAAGATAAACCTTAATCAGTGCTTTTCTAGGTATCTGAGTTGGTTAAAGGCATTTGTAATCCTAGGTACAAAGAAATGGGAGAGCCTGACAGAAATGATTGTGTAAGGAAATGATCACATCATTTAAGTGTCTGGATTGCAAATTAGATTGTGTGTTGACAAACACAATTTCTGGGTTGCAGGCAAAGCAGCTGCTTCAGCTGATGGCACTTGTATGAACTTACTCTGCTGCTGAGTAGCAACATAATGACTTTATAATGTATTTTCTTATTTACGTCATTCATTTTTCAAAACTGTCCCTAATTAAGCCCTTTTGCTTTTTAAAGCCTCTGCTTGCATTTCTAACCTGTGAAGACTTACATGATTTTGGCTCTTGACAAAAGTTAATCCTCTCTGGAGTACAGAGGTAGTTTAATCAAGAGGAAAGAATAACAGCCTATTTACACCAGAGTTCTGTGACACAGAAATATGTGGGTTCAAGCCTGTTGGTTTGTGCTTGTCTGTCCTATCACCAACCAATTTTCTTTCTCTACATCCACAGACAAGAAAGTAACTGGGTCAGGCAACGGTGTTGTGCTGCCTGTTTGTTCTGAGCCTGTATTGTTGTAGGAGGAGCAAATTTATTTCATGACTGTCAAAAGTTGGACAGCCTGTTGGCAGTGGAAGTTACTTTAGGAATATCCTTGACTCGTTCAACTATTCATCCTGCTTTTCTGAGCCAGCTTAGCAACTGCAGGTGTCTTTGCTTCTGCATGCCAGGTCTTTTGTTTCTAAGAGCTTGGTTATACAAACAGAATCAACAGATCTTAAAGTTGAAAAAAAACCCCAGGAAGCCACTTACATGGCATAGTGACTGCTTTAAGTTTTTCCACTTGTTTCACAGCAAAGGGAATGATAGGAAAGAAGTTTTTATGAACTTACTAACAAAGGTGATTGTAACCCAGAGAAATGGGCTTCACATGTCATGCAGAGAGAAATATCAACAGCACTGCAAATACAGTTACCCATTCATAAAGATCAAGTGCACATATGACAAAGGTTTGACCTTTCAAACCTCTGCCTCTAGAACAGACTTTTTTGTTTAAACCTGTGGGCTTTTAGTGGTTGGTGAATCCTTCTGTGTTGTTAAAAGTTTAATGTGTTTGCAGCTTAACTTGAGTTTTGCTTGTGTCTGTAGGTTGATGACGTTTTGCTGGAAAAGGCGGCGGAGAAATATCCTTTCAATCCTCCTAAAACAAAAGAAAGTTATTACTACCGCCAGATCTTTGAAAAGCACTACTCAGGCCGGAGCAGCTGGCTGCCCCACTACTGGATGCCAAAATGGGTTAAAGCTACTGATCCTTCTGCACGCACATTGAAACATTACAAGTCTGCTACCCAAGAATAGGCTGTTGAAATAATCCGCCAAATAAAAGAGCTGCAAGCATTTTGTGTGTACTCTGCTTTCAGAAAACCAAACAAATTATGCAAACATGAAGCTTATCTTTTAAGATGTATTTTGACAATGCTTTGGAAATTAGAGCTTTCTGTAGTTAATGTACTATTAAAAATTTAACCTACTGTACCCAAACTTTGTAATTGATGGGCAAATACTTTATGGATAGGAAACTATCTTATTTGACAACTCTATTCCTTATGTGACCTCTACTGTATTCAGTTACCTGGAAGTTATTTAATATATTTTATTGTGAGCTCTGTTACAAGGACTCAAATCAGGCTGAGGGATACAAACTGCTGAAGGCCATCTGAGCAAAGGGGAATTTGACCATATCTATATAGTTACTTGTGTTCCTGGCTATGGGACTTGGATAGTCTCTGTATTGTTCTATTCTGAATGCCTTTTTACACACTCCTGAGAATCTTGGTCTCATTTTCAAAAAGTTATTTAGATATTTATAGCTATGCAGAGATGCTTACTAGAGGTTATAATAGGTGTGGTGCTGGGTGTTAATTAACTAAGTGAATAGGAGTCTTATTTGTTCCTGTGAAGCCACCAGTTGCCTGCTTTAAGTCCTGTAAATATGCCATGAGTATAAAGATATTATGACTGTTATCAAAGAGCAGAACAGAGAAGACAAGCCAAGTTATGTCTTTGTTTCTAACTCATGGAGTTCAATTTTTCAATGTATTATTGTTCTTGAAAAAGTCAGGTGTTAACTGGGTGATGTGTGTCAGTCTGATAGAAATTGCCTGTTTTTCCACCTGTATGATGGAAGGTAGACTGTTGCTGCTGAACTGCATGTTGCCAGCTTTATGGAGAACCAACCCTGTCACCATAGATTTTAGTTGGACAAAGCATCAGCTATGACAGTAGGATCAGATGCCTTGCAAAGAAGAATGGGAAAAAAGCTGCTTCACAAACTACAAGAACATCTATTATTTTATTGAAAAATACCTCCATTTTTCTCCAGGACAGTATTTTATTAACTGCTTAGTCATGGGGGCTGCTTTTTTAAAGGTAAATTAAACATAAGGGTGGTCAAGAAATATATGTGTGCTGCAGATTGACTTGATTAGCATCATGCTCTTTATGAAGACCAGTGTACTTTACTGTCCCTTTTGAATAGGAAACCAAAGCCATTTTTTTATGTAAAAGGTAAAATATAAGCTTTTCTGTTTTAAAATCTTTGTGAAATGACTGATGCCTCTTTGTTACTCTACCATAATCCTGCATTTGACTCTATTCCAGAAACTTTACTGAAACCTTTTAGTGGCACCACAGCACTTGTAAACTGTCCACTTATGGCCAATAGTGGCAATATTTTGAGATAAACTTGCACATACTAGCTATTTATGAATATATGATAAAGATAATACATTCCTGCAGTCTTCTTTTCTCAAGGGCCGTGTGCTTGTCTTTTTGTATTTGTTAAAAGCCATAAAGTATATTTTGAGTGGAGAGAGGAGTATAGAGTATGTTGACTGAACACTGATGTGTAATGGTAAGATTACTACTTACTGTAAACTTTCCAAGGCTGAGGTGAGAAAATAGCCCTTGCCTGAAGTGAAAATAGGCTAAACACATTTTTTGGTCATTACTCAAATGCACTTTTTACTGCAACATTATCAGGCATTCAAGGATATCCACCTAAATTTTTTTAAATTCCTAATTCATTGCACATTTACATAGCAAGGCTGTATTCTAGACAGGTGATCCAGTTATTTTAGCTTTTTACTGATGTGCAGAGGAATGATGCAGCATTTGCTGCTTTATTCTTGTAAAAGATATAAATGCTAGGGATTTCAGGAATGTAAAACCTGTTCGTTCCTTTTCCCCAATAGACTTGAATTCTACAGCATTTTTGGCTTCCATGAGACTGAATCTCCTTTTTTCCTTTAAAATAAAATAAAATTACAAAAAACCCAAACCAAAAATCTAAGACAAAAAGATCCAGCTACTCTGGATCATTTGTGAACCACATTTATGTTTGTAGTTTGTCACAAGAGGGAGTGGGATGCAGAAGTGGTCTATGCTGCTGTGACACCCTGTAAGTAGGTAGGGGTAGTAGCTAGGACTGGTGGTACATTAGCAGGGTTTGTGCATTCTCCTTTCCAAGATCTCTTTGTGGTATTTCACCCACCCCTCTCTGCAGTGCCACTTTCCATCTCTTTGTTGCCTGGAAGCTTTTCAAAGAAGAGAAGGCTACCTGGGCAACTACTATTTTTCCAGCACTATGCTCAGGTTTAGGCCTTTCAAGCATCCCAGGAGCTACAACAAAAGAGGTTGGTGGTACCCTGGAGTCCGCCTGACCGTTGTGTTTCTCCCACACAAGTGGGTCAGGGCTGGCTCTGCTCCTTGTGCTGTGTTCCAGGAAGCCAATAAACAGATGCCTTTCCTCCAACCTGACAAAAGGATTTGTCAAAGTTTGAATTCAGATTGAGAAGTTGCTTCAGGGATGATTTCTTAAATTTTTACCTTTTTTTTTTTTCTAAGCCAGCAGATGGCAGCCGCCGTTAGTACATCTGTGCAAACGAGCTCTTCACCCCTGGGGCAGCCTGCTCTCCATCCTGCTCTGCTTCTGCATTTAGTCTCTCTCTTCACACACGCTTTGTCAGAAGGATTTTTTTGTGAGCCTTGCGAATTTAATAAGTACCCAACTAGAATAGAGATAAAGCCAAGCATAAAAGAAAAATGTTTTTTAATTGATCTTGCTCAAAAGATGTTGTGCAGAGCTTCTCATGCTGGTGCTGCAGGTAAGAATGCAGCTAAGGGTTGAATTGCATTAGTATTTAAGGCATTCAGTATTCAATTTAGAGGTAAGTCAAAAAACCAGTTATATTAAAAATTAGTAATGTGGGTTGGAATAGGTATACAATATCAGTTCTAGGGAATATGAAAGATAATTCCCAGACTAGGGAATAAGAAATGTTAATTTTACCTCTGAAGCTGTCAGGCACTAATATTTTTTTCCCTATTTTCTTCATTATTAACATGTAGATCACAGAATTTCAGAGTCATACAAAGAGAACACTATGATAGAATCATAGACAGGCTTGGGTTGGAAGGGACCTTAAAGATCATCACCTCCCTGCTATGGGCAGAGACACCTTCCACCAGACCAGGTTGCTCAAAGTCCCATCCAATGTGGCCTTGACCGTTTCCAGGGATGAAGCATCCACAACTTCTCTGGGCAACATGTTCCAGCATTTCACCACCCTCACAGTGAAGAATTTCTTCCTTTAATCTGAATCTATCCTCTGTCAGTTTAAAGCCATTATCCCTTGTCCTAACACTAAATGTCATGGTGAAATGTCCCTCTCCATCTCTCTTGTTGGCTCTCTTTGTGTGCTGGAAGGTGCTCTAAGCTCTCCCTGGAGCCTTCTCTGTTCCAGGTTGAACAACCTCAAGTTGCTCAGCTTGTCTTCACAGGAAAGGTGTTCCAGCTGCCTGATCATCGTCTTCTCTGGACTCTCTCCAACTGGTCACATCCTTCTTATGCTAGGGGCCCCAGAGCTGGGTGCAGCACTCCAGGTGCTATGCCAAAGCACAGTAGAGGGGCAGAATCACCTCCCTTGACCTGCTGGCCATGCTGCTTTTGGTGCAGCCCAGGATACCATTGGCTTTCTGGGCTGTGAGTGCACATTGCCAGGTCATGTTGAGCTTCTCATCCATCAATGGCCCCAAGGGCTGTTCTCAATCCAGTGTGTATTTGTGCTGACTCATGTGCAGGGCCATGCATTTGGGCTTTTTCAACTTCACGGACCCACTTCTGAAGCCTACTAGAAAGTTTTACAGAGGCACATCAGAAAGGCTCAAGGCCTTTTTTTTTTTTGCTCACCAGCAGATTCCATATACCTGAGCACCTAGACTTGAACCCTGTCAGGAAAAAACATTCTCCAGTCATCATCAGTGGTGTAATGACAATGTAAAGCTGGCTGTCCAGTCTAACACATAACCTTTTGCCTGCTCCAGGCTTGCTCAGAGACAGGTCTTCTGCTTTTTTTGTTTGTTTGTTTTTGGTACAGGATGGTTATGCATTTTCACTAAGGAGAAGAAGATAATTGGGTGCAAAATAGTCCTTTAGAAAATTATAATTCTGGGTACATAAAATTATTAAAACTGACTTCAATCCTTACACCATAATTGTCTTGCAGAGGCCAAGAGGAGACTCACAATGATCTGGTTGCAAAAGCAGCCTCCGTTCCTGCTACTATTGAGGGTAGAAGTACTTGTCTATATTAATAAACTGTATTACTTAACATCTCTCACCACTTCTCTTGAAGATTGCCTTTAACACCTGGGGCAAAATGTATATTAATACAAATTACTTTTGATTAAAATCATTATTATTTTAGCACATAAAAGGAAGGGGGTGGTAGAAAGGAATGTTCTCTTTTTAAATATTTAAATGCTCATTATACCAAAAGGATACAAATTACTGGCTGACTGACAACTTGCTAATAATAGCTTAAAAATGCAAATAGAACTGTTATCTCACTTGACTCTAATTGGAACTCCTTTGGCAGCCTGGGAGGGCAGGGCAGGAAGATTTGATTGTTTTCCCAGAGCTGGAATTGGCTTGATAAGGAAGTGTGGTGAAGATGTGCTGTGGATAAACAGGTTGCCATCTGCAGACCTTAGAACTCATTATATTTCAAGAAACTGTTCTGAAGTGCTGTCTTGTGCTTATGTACAATTTTGGTGACGATTGTTGGTGCCCTGAGCTGGGCTCACTCATGCCCACATGATGCAGGTTTTGCCTGGGCTGAATTGGCACAATGGGAATCCAAGCTGCAATTGATCAGGTCTCACAGAACAGCTATTATGTCTTCCAGGAATTATAGAAATACACTGCTTTAAACTTCCTGAATTATAAATAATTTTAAAATGCAGTCTCAGAGTAGCTACCCTGTATGTATATATTCCTTCAGTAATTAATGTGTGTATTCTCCAAGCAAAATTTGCTTCCAGAGGATATTGCTTGAATTTTTATGCTTTGGTACAGAAATACAATATGCCTATTGTTGTCTGAGTGTTGCAACAATAAAAACAAAAATCATTTCTATGTGCCTAAATTGAATCTTTGTGATGAAAGGTGTCCTTCTGTTACTCAGCTAGATGTTTTCAATGTGACTAGTTAATGTAAAATACAATGTTAAAAGTATATTAGCATATATTGGCACTGAGGCACTCAAGCTCTGGTTGAGAATATATGTTGTGAATTTATGCAACTCTTAACCTCCTCCACACAGTTCTGCCCTCTCTTGCCTTTGGATAGTGTCTCCAATTTTAACATAATGGTTAGCATATGATTGGACTCAGCAATCTTATTTGTCTTTTCAAACCCTCTGTGATGTGTCGGTGCAGTTGTGTCCTTTAACTCTCTTTCAGCTGTGCTTCTGAAATAACAATGTGAGAAATGGTTTAGATAGGAAAAGGAAGGCCTTTTTATTTCAAGAGTTTTTCTAAACATTCAACATTCTCTTTTGTAGTTTCCTAAATTTCTTTGCACTTAGGTAGCACTTTGCAGAAGTAGCTGGTTAGGTACAGGGTGTGCATTGCATTTCTAGCTCAACCACTGTTGTTACCTCTGGCCAAATCATCTCACCTTGACCTCCCTTCAGGCTTCTGGGAGAGCATGAAGCACCGTAACAGGTGAAGTGTTTTGTTGTTCAACAGTCTGTTCACATTTCATTTCCTCTATATGCAGTAAGTGGTGACCTTGTTTAATTTGGAGATGGATAAGAAAACAAGAGGTGATGTTTGTTTCACATGCTCTGTGTACCTTTTAGAAAGGAGTTTCTGATCTGACAAGTTGCTGGTTTATTCTGACAGAAACCAGAT
Organism: Sakesphorus luctuosus; assembly: GCA_013396695.1. NCBI lineage: Eukaryota > Metazoa > Chordata > Aves > Passeriformes > Thamnophilidae > Sakesphorus > Sakesphorus luctuosus. Next base: position 1,718,791 of record VWZD01001639.1, on the reverse strand, counting down.
ATCTATCAGGGATGGAGAAGTGATAATTTTTAATGAATATCATAATGAATTTCATACAACTCCTCCCATCGACAAATGTTTCAGTCTAGGCACTATCAAAACCATTAAAAGAATAATGCAAATCTTCCCTGAAAGATGCAGGATTGAGGGTATTTGTAAACTTGCTAACAGCAAAAACAAAAATTTAAAAATCCCTGCTCTTCCAGTAATGACTATGTTCTGTAAAGGTAAGTGAGCTATTTTGGAGATAGTGTGAGGACATAGGTGTGTAGGAACAGCAGGTGGCTGCATCCTGACACAGTACAACTCCAGGGAAGGAACGGCTGTGTGCTCTTCTCTTGTCACACTGGGAGATGTTTGCTAATGCAACCTGTGATAGGGAACTATTTAGGCTCATCAGAAGAAAATTTTGTCATTACTGAAGTTTGCACTGGGCCTTGCTGGGTATCTCTTAATGCTAAAGCAGTTACCTAAGCCATAGTTTAAGAGACATAGTTTAAGGGACAAAGTCTGCATTTACATAATGGCTCTTGGTAGCTCTGAAAGGGCTGCTACTGGCATATTCTGAATAAACAGCATTTTAAAGAATCACCTTAATAATTTACAAAAAACCACTTGATGTTATTCTGCTCTAGCTAATGATGACTAGGGGCCCGGTTCCTGCAAGATCTCTGTGCCCAAACATTTCAACATTTCCAGATTCTTCCTTTTCTTTGGATTAGGATCATACTGAAAAGCCCCAGCTTCCTGACAATGAATACAGCAAAAGATTTGCAAGTGCTGCAGAGCCTGAGCTCCCCTGGTGAGGTGCATATGGGGGGCCAAACTCTTTTCCCAGCTCCCCAGTTCATGGACAGGGTGATGTGTGCTATGACTCTGGCTTGGCAGGGTAAGTTTGGCTGCACTTGTACTATGGATGACCAGTCTCAATGCAACAGTAGAGAGATGGAGATGATGTCTTCTGAGTCATGCTTGGGCAAGGCAGGCTGCTGAGAGCTTGACTTCAGCATCCCCATCTGGGGAAGGGAAGTTTATGTGTGTGAGGGAGATTGTGCCTATCAGAAAACCAGCCACCTGTCAAGATGCAGATGAACAATGTATTTCTGGCAGAAAAAGGAAACAAAAAGTGGGCTGAGCATGTTGGAGGCGGGCTATGATATCAAACTGCCTGTAGCTCCTCCCCAGTGGTGACCATTACCAGCATCACCCTGGATTTACTCTTTATGCTGATTTCCTAGAAAAATTTTGATTGCTTTGTTTAAAGCTTGTTTGCATTTTGCTGACAGATGCACATGCTGCAGTGTTATTGATTAGCTTATGCAACCTGAGGGGTGTCAGACTGTTGCCATCAAAAAGAGTTAAGTCTGTGTCACACTTGTGGCTGGCTGCTGTGGAAAGAGCAGGGGATTTCGTGAAAGCCTCTCCAAGATCTGCAGTGGAGCTGCAAAGCTGGCATTGCCCAGCAACCAAAGGCACGAGTGGCCCAGTGGCCCAGGTCTGCAAGCAATGATGTCCAACATATAAATGTTTAAAAGCTAAAGGAGCCTTAAAAGGAAGAATTTATAGACCGTGGGAATTATTAAAAAGTCCTTTTTAATTACTCAGTAATGTATAGACTATAAAGCTTAAGACTAAAGGCAAATAAAATATCTAAGAATAAGAATTCCTGTGTGTGTCTCCAGGATCTCAGGATGTCTGCGAGAACAAATGTTTAGAGCGAGCCTTTGGTAGGGATGGACAGTTGCTGAGCTGGATGCCTGCAGATATGTCGATTCATGCACCTCCACATCTGGCCCCAGACCTGCTGGGCAGGCACAGCCCTGAAGCCCCAACGTTGCACAGCTTGGCTGAGTGGTCCCTGCCAGCACTGAAATGTGATGAGGGGATTGCTTTTCTAGTGTTGGTAGAGTCAGTTGGAACATTTCAGACCATGCCTTTTGGTGTCTTTGCTTTATTTTTAACTTGGAATAAGTATCTACATAAACACATAAATCAACACCAAATTTAACCGTACTGTTTAAACCCCAAATTGACACAATTCTGACATTATTTTACCACCAGAGATTAAAAAATTAGTTGTTTCAAATGCTTGATTAAAACCACTCATCAGACTGACAAGTAAAAGGAGACTGATTTGGTGCCGGAGGCTGTCTTGGCAGTGGAACAATGGTGGTAGTGACATGACACGCTTGAGGGAAGGGATGCCATCCATAACAACTATGAGAGGCACAAGGAGTGAGCCTGTGTGAACTTCGTGAAGTTCAACAAGGCCAAGTGCAAGGTCCCATACACAGGTCAGGGCAATCCCAAGCATAAATACAGGCTGGACAGAGAATGGATTGAGAGCAGCCCCAAGGAAAAGAATTTGGGACTGTTTGTGGATGTGAAACTCAACATGACCCAGCTTGCAGCCCAGAAAGACAACCATAACCTGGGCTGCATCAAACGCAGCATGGGCAGCAGGTTGAGGGTGGTGATTCTGCCCCTCTACTCTACTCTGGTGAGACGCCCCCTGGAATAGTGTCCAGTTCTGGGGTCTCCAGCACAGGAAGGATGTGGATCTGTTGCAGCAAGTCCAGAGGAAGGTCATGAAGATGGTCAGATATTTAAATTGAAAGAGGGTAGATTTAGATTGGTTGTAAGGAAGAAATTCATTACAATGAAGGTGCTGAGACTCTGCAACAGGTTGCACAGAGAAGCTGTGGCTGCCCCATCGTTGGGAGCGTTCAGTGTCAGTTTGGTTGGTCTAGTGAAAGATGTCCATGCTCATGGCAGGGGGTTGGACTACGTGATCTTTAAAGGTGCCTTCCACTGCAAACCATTTTATGTTTTTTCCAGAAAAGTCAGTCCTATCTGTTTACTGGATGCTGTTAAATAGTACCTGTGTTGTCCTCCAAACACTTAAAGTCCACTCTCTGTGGCTTTCTCTGGATGCAAATACGTTTGCAGTGGTTTCTTCTGAAGGGAGGTTTGTGAGAAGTGCAGGTTGTAGAGAGTGAACAGTGGGATTTTTGCTTTACTCTCTGCATCTCACAATTCAGCACATGGGGGCTGTGAGGTCTGGGATCACTGTGGGTCTCCAGGCTAGAGGAACAGCATTTTAAAACTTTTCTTTTTACCCTTCACTGAGCGTTACTCAACATCCATTTCCACAGTCCTTTTTCCATGCTGTTAGTCAGTCAGTCAGTCAGTTTCCCCTCTTAAGAGCTCATATAGAAGTTTATTAATCTGAAAATTAGCTCTGGCAAGATGAAGAGATGGCAGAGTGCCAGTACAGCCACTTTATCTCACACGGGTGTGGTTCCTGTTGTAAGGCAGCCTCAGTTTTCCCGCCATATAGCCTGCCCCCCACCTTGCTAGATCCAGCTCCTACTTAGCTGGAAGTGGGATCTGTTTTAAGCATGGGCAGGCTTAGGTGCTGCTAGCAGGAGAGAGGTCCTGCACCCATTCATTCTTAATGGGGGCAGTTCTAATGATGCCTTGGGTAACCTTGACAATGGACGTTGCTGAGTTCACTTCCAAGTTGGAAAACAACAACCCTTCGTATTACTTATTTAGAAATTTGGTTTGTATACACTATTTTCATTGCTAATTCATCATAGCATGAAATAGAGGAGTATAGCTTTTAGCAGGGGAAAAGAAGATAGGTCTCCAAATGCCCTGGCACCTGGTAAGATGCATGCAGCATTTCAGGATTGTCCTGAATATATAGAACCAGACATTTTAATTAAAAATATAATCACACTCACTTTTTTTTTCTCTTATATTGTATGGATTCAGGCCAACAGGTGCTTTTATTGTGAATCTGAGGACTAGAATTTATTAAAAGCTTAGCTTTCAAATGATAAACCTACAATACTGGATGAATTCCACAGCATGTTATTCCACCTGGAGCTGGGGAGTACCATGCCCTTTTCATTCAGTCAACATGCTCCTTGATTTCCATCAGGTTTAGGATGGATAGCACCTTATGTGACCTGGAGCAATCTCAAAACTCTGGTCTCCACAGCAAATCCCCCAAACATTTACCAAACACACATGAGGAAGCTCACAGCCTCCCTGCAAGAAGAAATCATTAACATGATATTTCTTTGCAGTCTCAGACCACTCTTGCATGGTTCTAAATCTCATTCCAGACCAACGTGGGAAATAACTCCATTACTATCACCAAAGGAAGTATGTTGCAAAAGCCCCAGAGTAGTTTTTATTTAAAATGTTAGTGTCATAAAATTCCAGGCTATGAAATGAAGACTTTGGGTTCCCATTCAAACATTACCCACCCCGCTTTAGATAGGTAATCACAGAACATAAAACATGCTGTAATGATACAAATATATTTTTGATACAGAAATTACAGTACATTATAAACAATGAAAACAAATTGAGGCACTAGACTGAACATCAGCTCTGTTCTGCACGGGCTGTGAAGCTGATAGACTTGCTTTCAATGAACAAAAGAGTATTTGCTTGGTTTAGTAAACTTAACTTTATGGGTCATATCATCAATGTGCTTTGTTGTGAGACATCACTAGGGTTGGTGGTCCTTCCAGAACCACAACACACCTACACAACATGTATCACTGCCACAACATGAAAAATAATAATTTTATTGAATGTACAACTCAAAAAAACCAAACCCCATCAGCTGTTAAATAAATAATTATTCCATTCAGTAGTTAGTTTATATTACATGGCATTGGCCATCAGAACAAATGAAGTTTAATAAATAATGTGTGGGAATATCTCATTTACGCCTCCGTTCATAGTTCTGTGCTATGCTCCCTTCAGAAGACCCTGCAAAAAATGAAGCAGAATGAAGTACACGGTGCAGCCCTGCATAAACCCCTGTAAGCATGAGAAAAGTCAGAGACCTGCAGCCAGCTGGGCCACTGCCGGACACCAGTGGCATTTTTGGAACAGAGACAAGAGCTCCCTGCCCAACCCCAAGCTACTTTGATTTGGTTTTATCTCTCAGACTACACTGCCCTACAGGAGGCTGAAACTCTGAGCAGTGTTTTCTACCTCTTGTCTGTTGAACTGCTTGAAGCACCAGTAACTCAGAGCCCCTTTACCTCCCAGTAGTCCATCTAACTGATGGGATCTGAGCATTCAGGTCCATTTGTGTATAAAGGCTTTCTGCATGGACATGTCCACCTTTGTTCCTGCACAGTCAGCCCTTTGCCAGGTTTTTGCCCTGTCCCCAAGCCCTGCACACAGGGATAACCTTTACTGAAGACTGTCGCAGGAGCCAAGCTTCTTAGACTGACTCAGACTACCCTGTGGACTAGCTGCAGCCTAAAATAGTCTTCAGTAACATACTTTGTGTTTAGTAGCGGTAGATCTCTCTTTCTTGCTCTTTTAAAATGAGAGCAAAACCCAGAAAGCCCTTCCTGATCAAGGCTGTCCCCAAATCAGGGACTGAGACATCAGCATCTCAGTACCCTGCTTTGCCACTTGAGGATTTAAATCACCACACTCTCACCCAGCAGGATGGCGTAACCTCCTGTACATTGCCAGAAGGAAACCTTTCTGCAGAAGGAAACCACAGCACCACCATAAAGGTCCTGCCCAGTTAAGTATCTTCGAGTAGGGAGAAGTAAGCATAGTCCTAATGCTTACTACTCCTGATATTGCTTTGGTTACACAGTCCTAAGGACCTATTTTCTCCTCTTGAGGAGCAGAAGAAACTTCTTACCATTTTCCTCCCAACGAATCAGGCAGAAAAGCAGTGAATTCTAGTTTTACCTGTCAGACAGGTATTACACAGCCCAACAGGGTAAAACTTCATTATTCCCCTTTGTTAGACAGACAACATAACAGTAGGCTGACTAGACTAGCAACTTGAAATCAGGGCAATAAAATCTTTGTAATTTTAAAACGTTTGCATTATTTTAAATTCTCATATTAATGTAAATGTAATCCCAATGGAAACCAAATGCGATTTATTACTTCCAGGCTATTCACTTTTGTGATAGCAGATATATTTACAGGTATTATGCATTTAATAGCTATTGCCACCACAGATAAAATTGTACAAAATTATTCATGATACACAGCAATTTGTAAAATGATGCAGAGTGCAATATTACTAGTCTTGAAGGGGATTTAATTGGAAAAAAGTTACTGACAATCATAATTGCAGAATGTAGATCACAGCATGTATCCACATAATATAAAGGTGTCAGCTAGTAATTTAACTTTTATCATCCATTTAACAAAACAGTGAGAACTATTTCAAAGACATGAAATACATATTAGGGGGTGGGTTTTGTATTTTTTTTTGTTTTTGTTTTTGTTTTTTTAATTCCCTCTATGGAGAATCAACTGACACTTTGGTTCACAGTGAAGGATTTCCTCAGTACAGCCCTATAGGACAGGAAAAGTAGAGCTACAGGCAATCCCACAGGAGTTCTGCATGTTAGGGGAGAGGAGAATTATGCCACATATTGATGCTATGGGAAAATAACAGAAATTCACAGTGTCTGTTCAAAGCTTAAAACTATTTCGGTGAAGTGAAAACTGGAAAAGGCTGGGAATGTTTAACAACCTGATCAGCAGAATGAAGTGCTGTTAGTGACTGGTGTCTGTTCTTCCACACTCCACTCAAAGTATCAGGAATAATGATCCCCTGAGAAAATGAGGATATCCTGATGATATCTGGATTTGGACCACATGTTTAAATGAGCTTTACATTTACAGCCTCTGAATTTTTCTTGGTATGTCAGTAAAATTTAGATTTTTTTTTTTGTTGTATTAGCACTTTGGGGACCAGCAGAACATGCAAAGGCGGGGCGATAATGAAAGCGTCCCGGGGACTTCTACCTGAGCTCGCCTGCAGCTCAGACCAGTCTGATCATCTCAAACACTGGAGTGAAGCAAATCATGAAATATCTTCGGTAACAAATAAAATCTTGGGTCTTTTTCAGAGAGCTCTGGGTCTACACTACATAAAGACTGCTTCTTCCATCCGCTGGGAGAGAACAAAGAGGCAACGGAATGAAGAGGCTCTATATCACCAAGTACCAGATTTAGTCATATACATACCAGAATTTAAAGATCTTTTGCCCATAAGTCCAACAAAGGAGTCTGTTTTATGCCCTGAAAAAATATATTTAGTGGTGTTTTAATACATTTTAACTAGGTAGGCTTTTAAGATAACGTGTTCTCGCAAGGAAGGAAGACAAGCTCCAACACCGTTTAACTCACAGACCAGTTGTTCACATCCCTCTCAGACAACGGAGAATGAGTATCAGCCTGACTAATCAGACTTAACAGGTTAGACCAAGGCACAGGCCAGTTAGTGGATTTCTCATTAGTTGTTTTGTTTCTTTGAGTGTAATGAAAAAACAATGACCACTAATGGATTCTTACTTCTCTCCCAGTACAATTCCTATTGCTTTGAGACCATGCACAAGAAGGCAGTGTCTTGGTATAGCCTGCATCTGTGTGATGCATCTCTTCAACCTGTTGTTTTATTTCTGTAATGTGGAAGAAAAATCTCCCTCACAGGTCAGGCAGAGCCCTTATTGGAGAGGAAACCAATGGGACTCTATGTCTGGACCTGTCTGAGCTAGACAGTCTGGCTCTGCTTTTGGAATATTTATGAGTTCAGGTATTACCTTCCTGTCCCATTAGTACTTCTCAAGGCACTGGACGGGTAGAAGATAAATTATTCCAAGTTTTGGCCTACAGCATATACCAAGATATAGTGGTAGCTATAGTTTCAGATTAAGAAGAACCCCTCATTTTCATTCCTTATCTAAACTGACTTTTGAGGCAAACTTAGAAATTTCTCTTTGGAAAGAATTTTGCTTGGCTAATTCATCTACAAAGCAAGATCCTCAGACTTCACATGTATTAATTCAAGCTGAAGCAGTTTCAGAAATCTGTAACTTTTCTACTTTGGTCAGCAGGTTATTTGGCATGAGCTTTGTATCACAGTCATCTGTTGGTCTTCCAATGTATAACCCTAGTGAAAGCATCTTGTGGATAACAGAACACTAGGACAGCTGCTGACCTCTGTGAACAGAGGAGGTGTCACAGAATACAAGATCCTTTTTACCTATTAAAAGTCTTCCAGTTTCTGTATAAACACCTTCAGAAAAATTCAGAGAATAAAACTGTCACTGTGCAGAACAAAGTAACACCACAGTGCGATATCATATCCTGCTTGGTGTTACACATAAACAGAGCTAGGCACACTTATTAGAGGGGTAAGATATGCTTTTTCATATGGCAGTACATCAATCAGCCCCTACCTTGAGCAGGGGTCTAATTCCCAGCATGACAATGCTGAGATACAGGATCTCACATGTGGGGACATGGGTTCTCCCACAAAAGCGTTCTTGGGTATTTGGAAATTCAATGCTCTAATTTTCCAGATTTTGCCATCTTAATTGCTCCTCTCTGAGTCTGGCAGTAAGCCTGCCTTGCCTCTGAGCAAGGCTTACAGAATCCCCCCCTAGGGAAATAAGAGAGAGCTGCAACATCCGCACATTAATATGGATTGAAATCTCAAAGCTTGAGGCAGTTCAGATGAGATACAGTCTCACAGTGGCACTGGGGGGAAGGTTTCAATCCTTTAATAGAACATTTTTTCACCAGCAGCGCTGCCAGTCTTTAGCTGAAACCAGTCACCTTCTAATAATCCCATAAAATACACTATTCCCTATTTGAATACCTTCAAATAATTACTTAAAATATTTTTATAAACTTACTTTTATGAGAGATCTGGCCATATCCTGATTGGAGGAGAAAAGGAAAGAGGAAAAAAAAGGAAAGAGGAGTTGTTGAAAAAGGATTGGCATATACATATGATGCTACTGCAATACTTTCAAGAATCAAATACAAAATCTACACTCCACATATTCCAAAAACTTGGTTTAGCTAAACTCACACAATTTAGATCAGTTTAGCTCCAATTTCTTGGATCAATTCTTGGATCAGTAAACATGTAGAAGACATGGCAATAACTGTTCACACAAGATTTCCACACATGGGCAATTCAGTAGCCTGTATGCTGACCCGTGAATTACCATGATATTCCTCACTAGGATTTACATATAGCAACTGCTGTGCATTTGGCACTTTAATGTAAAGCTCTCTCTTTTCCAGTTGGTGAGTTTATCTGATATAAAACTTGAAATAAAAAAATCAACCAAAAAACTCAAACAACCCACATGGCAGCTTTTGAGCGCTGTGAAGTTTGGGGAGGCACTAGGAGAAGAGGCAAGCGGAGACGCGTGAGCAGCAGACCGCCCCCCACCCCGCTCACCGGCATCCCGCTTGCCCATGAGGCCGAAGAACTGCTGGGGTCGGGGTCTCCGCGCCATCCTCTGCAGGAAGTGCTCCAGGGGCAGCGGCATCTCCTCCTGCGGGGCGACAGCGGGCGGCGCTCAGCGCGGACCCCCCACCCCATCCGGCCCGGGAGGCAGTGCCCGACATAAGCCCTTCGCTCCCGCAGAACCGCCGGGCTCACCTTCGCCTGGTCGCTGTCGGACCAGTCGGACCAGTAGCTGAGGTCGTCGGTGGCTCCCATCTCTTCGCCCAGCGCCTGCGTCAAGGCCAGGAGGAGCACGGCGAAAGCCAGCGGGAGCCTCATCGCCGCCTCGACGTCCTGCGGGGGGGCAGAAGTTGGAGCACCGGCATCCGCAGCCCCGGCGGGGCGAGCACGCACAGCCCTGCACAGATACACTCACACAGCTGCCCCCGGCACACCTCGGGGCAGCTTCCTCGCACGTATAGACCCACAGGCGCCAAGTTACACCACCTTCCCTTCCCCCCGACTGCTACAGACACCTCTGGATATACGCACACCCGACACAGCCTGGCGTGCAGCTCGATGTGCACACCAGCGCACAGACACAGAGGAATCCCTCCACACACGGACATACAGGGCTGTACATAAACACACCCTCACACGTCGATGTACATCCAGGTATTCACACCTTCTCACATACACACCACCCAGACAGATACACCCTCCTCATACACACATCTAGGTACACACGCGTCCACTTAAAAACTTACACAAATAGCTACACACCTTGGATGCTCACACCTACAAAGGGATGCAGCTCTACACACGCACACATAGAGGTGTCTAGAGATACACACTCTTGTACATCAGGACAGGAACAAAAACATGCTGGCACACTCACCGACACCCACGTGTGGACACAGAAGCATGTATAGGCACCCATCCTGTGGATGTACACACATACAGACCTCCCCACATACACACAAAGCACACACATACAACCCCTCACAACCGTACGGACAGGCGCACCCTCACACACACAGGCTCGGACGGACCCCCGGAGGCGCACGCACCGTCTGCAGCACGGAGAGCAGGAGCTGCTCTCTGAGAGCATTGGCCGGCTGCTGGGACGCTCCTCACTTTATATACCTGGAGATGGGGAGGGCCGAGGAAGCCTCATTTGCCTAAATACAATTACTCCGGGTTTTATGATCCCAGCCCC